>JASFDF010000205.1:0-36490 GCA_036937115.1 Nidularia sp. FH-822889
ATTTGCTCCCATTCCCTCCATTCCCTGGGATTCCCATGGGATTCCCATGGGAATTGTGGGGGAGAGTAAAGACCTCAATTAGAGGTAAATTGGAGGAGAAATCCTTGATATATTATTCTGCTAGCAGTCTCTTTAAGGTACTACATATCATTTATTCACTGTGGGTGCCCTTAATATTGCTTTAATTTCACTTTTGACAACCTGTATATGTAGCTGTTGATGGCCATCTACTGTACAGTTAAATACAGTAATAAGCTGTTACATGCTGTACCATCAGAGGATGATCTTTAAACCCTGACAGGACAGTATGGGTACCTGTATAATAGTGGAATGCAGAGTTGACATAGCAGTAGCTATGCTACATGAGTTTAAACAACCACTACACTTGAGCACAGTGCTACAACTGGGACAGGTAAAATACCCTGGCTATGTTGAGAGCTGCTACATGTGCCACAGTGCAAGCTGAGTTCAAATCAGTTGATGGCCCAGCATAGTACCACTTATATGATCAGTCAAGGCTTGCTGCCCAGACTGTTGATTTCTGGGTATATACAAGAATAGCAATAGTGGGATTGTAGGCATGTGCTACAAAAAGTGGGATTGGGAGGCAGACAGTGGGATTGATAATGAAAAATTGGGATTGATGGTGAACAGAGTGAAAAGTAGATGGAAGCCTATAGAGTAGGATGACAATAAAATTATTCTACTGCCCTACAGACTGGTCACTACCTCTTAAGTTTGTTGGGGGCAAGTCTGAACTGAAATTATATTCAAAAATGCGATACAAATTGCACAGGATAATAGAAATCAATGTCTGACACTATGCTAGCTAGATACAGTGAATGGTCTTCCTTTTCACTTATCTAGCTATAACTCTTTGAGATGGTCTTCCTGTCTCCAGAGCTTGCAAGGTCAATTTGTTCTGAGAGTAGATAAGTCTCCTTTCAAATATAAATCTCTCAAATCTACAAGGGTGGTCTTCCTTTCCTTATAGATGCTAATGGTCTCTCTGAAAACTAGATAGGGATGGTCTTCCTTTCCCTCTTTAATTCCCCAAATCACAGTGGTCTTCCTTCTGCCTTTGGGTGAAGATTCCAGGAGATGGTCTTCCTTTCTCCTGAAATTGCACTTTTTACTAATTAAGCCAATAGGGATGGTCTTCCTGTCCCTTAGGCCTCTCAAATCACTAACACAATTCTAGGACTTAGTCCTTAGCTTTGTTGTATGGTACTCAGTTTGTCTCTCTCTTAGATTTGGGTATAGGGTGGTTTTCTCTCTCAAATTGCTAACTCTAGCTAGCACTTCTAACTTTGAAACTGAACCAGAATCTGCTCGTATCTCTGACTTAGTGTGGCAGGAGCAGATGAGCTTGTCACTGCAGAGCATGTTGTGAGAGAATGGGAGTGAAATCCCTGTTGTTTTTCACATTCCTCATCTTTGAGCTTTTATGCCATCCAGGATGGCTATTCTTAGCTCATTTCTTGGCTCAGTTTTCAGTTCGCTTGTATTTCAGGCATTGCTTACTAGCAATCACATGTTTATTCATATTTATTCCCTAGGAAGGTGTCTCACCAGTGCCTTTCTCCTCTATTTCACTCTCTTTTTCGGAGCCTAGCTACATATCTGACATGTTGTCCATTTATGTCTTTCTCACTTATCTTTCATTCATGCCTATAGGATTTCTTATGTAGCATAGGTCTGCATGTCTTGTTTACCATTATGTTATGTTCTACTTGCATATGATTATCCATATGTTCTTCTTTCATGCAACATTCTCCTATGTTTCTTATTCCTTCATTGTGTGTGGTTGTTAGGGCTCATTTCTGAAGCCAAACAAACACCACCATCACTTTGGTTTGGCTGCACTATAGCCGTGCTTGGTTATGGTTTAGCCATATCAATCCCCTTAGGTACCAAACCCCGGTGCTATGTTCAGTGCTGCTGCACTCTGCATTTTCCTTCATTCTAGCTAGTCTGTATTCTCTAGTACTTAGGGCTTTGTTACTGTACTTTATCCTGTTGTAGCTAGCTGTATTTGCTAATATCATCATTTAGATGCTGATATGCATTTTTCCTTAGTGTTTAGGTGTAGATCCACCTAGGGCATATCAAGAGGAATGTTTATGATAATGAGTGCCTAAGGGGTAGTGTAGGGGATTCCCTTATGTAGCTGTTAAAACCACTAGTTAGTCATAATTAGTCACAGTTCAAATCACAAAAAAAATGACTCACCAATACAAAGGCATGCATAGTGTAGAAAGGTTGAAGAAGTCAATGAAGCCAATATCCTACCTGAAGGTTCATGTTGGACCCAAACCAAAAGTGCCAAGGCATTAACATGGGATAATTTATAGTTTTAATTAAGTACTCTATTACTTTCTACATGAGACTCAACCTTTTACTCTGTTAACTGTACATTACCATATGCAGCTGTGAACACACTGAGGTGTTTTTATGAGTGGCATTTCAGAAATAGCATCATGGCACATTGTCTTCCAGCAGCCTTCAGCAAAAAAACAAGAATATGGCATATCCCACTCTTGACAAATTATCCCACTAGTAAGAATAAATCCCATCCCACTATTTGCAACACAATCCAACTCTTCCATTATCAATCCCACTTTTCTGTTATAAATCTCACTGTTTGCCGCTCAATCCCACTCTTTGTGTATATACCTACAATCCCACTACCACTATTCTTGTCACCACCCTGATTTCTGTGGGATTAAGATAATATTTATTCGATGTTCTTTTCTGTGTTTACGAGCTCATCCTCATTCATCTACACAATGCCTCACCTCAGTGACAGACAACAGCATGCAAATGCTTAATTGGAGGCCTTCATTTTACAGACTGTCATCGAGGCCCAGGAATCTGCAAGTGTTCACAACACAGATAGTACAGTGTTGAAATAACACCGATAATACGGCTGAAACCGCTATTTAGGTGACATACGAGTAAAGAATTACAGGTAAAATACTCAACCTTGTATGTAAATATGTAGCCATTATGTACAGAATAAAGAATACGAATGAAGAGTAATATGGAAAGTATGTCTGTTCACATACTGATACAATCTGTAACTGTCCGACGTCAGCCGGACTTATGGAGCAAGTGTCAAGCTCGTATTTCCAACATACAGGCTCTAATTGGGAGACAGACTCTGAAAAGGCCAAAGACTCGGACAACAACAGCAACGCTTCGAGTGGCTGGGGCATGGATATTGTCGGATTTGTTGGTTCCAGCTGCCTTTGTTCCTTTTGCATTGCATTTGGGTTTGGCAGCATCCAGCTGCTCCTCGGGAATCTGGAGCTGGGTAGTGTTCTCCTTCTCATAAGGTGTATTAGAGGTAGAGGAATTTAATAGAGGCTCAGACATAGTAGAAATATGATCCAGAGGGGGTTTAGAGACATGTCCTATAGCTTTGCACTTGTTTGAAGGTCCGCTGTATTTCAGCTGTGAACTCGCTACGACGAGCGATACAGAATCCATGTTTGGTGAAGGAATCACGAAGTTTCTGTATCGTGGGAGCCGCAACAAGATTTCCTAGCGACGGTTTGTAGCAGCCGCTAAGTCAACTCTGCATTCCACTAGCCCTACTTATGCAGGTAAATGTAGTTGTGAAATTCTTATATTCGTTTAATTGGTGGAACTCAGCGTAGAGCTGCACGCAGAAACTGTACTCACGGCTACGGCACAGCTGTGAGCCATACCGTATCTGTACCGTTGAGAATATAAATCTGCTGTCGCAGGTATGGATATAGCACGGCCTGAGCCGTGAGATTACGGCCGTCTACTGCATGGTAAGCTGATGACTCAGCCTCGGCTAGTAGTCCATTTTGGTGCTCAGCCAGGGCTCAGAGCCCACAGCAAAATATCAGTACTACCATCATGTTCAATACCGCATCAGCTAACTTTGGGCATCTTTGACGAGAGCAATTCACGCGTCAAATCGCTCCGCTGGACAGCTGCTTGACAATCCAATACTTGGGTTTGGGGATAATGTAAGAAATTTTATCTTATTGTGCAGCTGTTCAGCACGACAGCCTTACGTTGGCAAGATGGAAGTCGTCATCATCACCGATGCATTTCGCCATCCAGATGCGTCGGAACAACTATTTTACGCGTCAAAATTGGCATATTACACTTCAAATCAGCCTGGTTGACTATATTTGGGATAATGTGAGTAAATTTATCATGCATTTTGAATCTTTCTAGACTCATCTTTTCTCTTCTTTGTAAAGTGTATTTTTACTTATTTTGTTCGTAGTAAATGTCTAACAATTGAAATAAAGGCCTCATGAATACTGATAAGTGATATTTCGTCTCCAACCGTTCAAATGTCGTTAGGATCCTGAATTTATGAAAGTTATTAGGACTGTCACTGCTGAGAATTGCATTAGAGTACAACAGGATATATATCTCAGCTTGTGCATGCATATAACAACAGTTTTTTGTGGCAAGTTTCCAGTCATTTTCAATCTATGTCTCTTGCAGTATCCGACTTGACTTCCTATGCATGTCTGATTACCGTGCACTCGATTCATTAAATCTTATTTTCTCAGTTTATATCATCTCGCACGAGAGATTTTTGCAATCCAGGTGTGCACATTTCTTCTTTGTTTCTTTCAGTAATAACTTGTTTTTGTCACTATTTGAGGATCTGCTGTGACTGTCGAGGTCATGATACAATATTACAAGCTTCCAAACTAGCACAATATGTGCCCTTATGCTTGTTGAACAACATCTCTACCTTTCTCGTTGACCTATTATTGGTTTTAATATTACACTTAGTGCATAATTCATTAAGCTATTTCTCGAAGTTGTGCTGTACACCGTAATTCGGCTGTAAAGCCATACTAGTTGCAATACCATACTATCAGCTAGGGACTGTCATGGGTATCCGTGGGTAAAATCATATTGTCAATATAATGACTGCAGTTTATACTTTATACCTTAGCTCTCTGGCAAGGTTGGACACCTAGTATACATACCCATTACAGCAAATTATGAATATATTTGTGTAAGATTTGCGCCCTGTAGGCAAAACGGGTCAAAAAAAACCACGGATCAGGCTCGTACGGGTCAACTGGAATTTTGCAATATTGGCTTGACCAATATATATTCATGAAGCACATTAATGGGGATAGCAGAGACCCATAACGACGCAAAATCTAAAGCTTCTACGATAAGAATTGCTTTGTGGAGAATATTGTTTCAAAAAGTGTGTTTATCCGTGCCAGTCCCTACTATCAGCCTTGGGAAAAAATCTTCGCTGTACTGTATACAGCCATGCCATTTCTGTAGCTGACTGTAGTCCTACAGCTATGTGCCATTATGATAATGCATGCAGCCCTAGTTCAGCGATAATACAGGTTCAGACAGTGCATGCAGGAGTGTATCAAGAACTCCTTGAAGCTTATAAATTACTGATAATGTATGCAACATGAAGGACAATGGTGAGAAAAATAACAAGGAAGGGATTCCCCTGGAAGAATGGTAAGTTGATTATAAATGGGTGGATATAAAGCCTGGCACCTTTCAATAAGCTTGACATACAGAATAGGGAGAAAGAAAAAGTACCTTATCTGTATGCATGCCAATCAAAGTTGAAGAAGACTGTAGCACCGGGACTTTGAGAAATACTTACCACACTTCAGTCGGGAGGAAAGGGGACGATGGAAGTTGATGCTAAAAAGTGCGAAGTTTGATCTTGCACACTTCTCTGGACTCTCGATTTCATTAAGGATAGAGTTTCTCACGACCAATTCGGGGGTAGTAGGTACGCATATGAGAAGTGTGTACAACTAAACTATAACTGACATCTGAACATTTACTGACATGAGTGAGACAACATTTGTCAACTTTCTTGGCAAGAGGAACTTTGACTATGGCACAACTTTATCTTGACTTTGCTTTGACAAATACCGGACTTTTGTTTTTACTGAGCATGAAGGAAGATACGGCTGGGCCGTCTTCGAGGCGGAGGGTGTCACAGAACCCAAAGGGAAGTGACAACACAGTACAATCAAAAAACTCTCAAAAATTTGGTCATGTAGACTGTTATGCAAGGCCCTGTAACTTAGTAGATAAATTTGAATATTCTATGAAAGATGATTTTAACTAATATGAAGACCTATCTGATAGTTGTTTGCAAATATTTCTCCTCTGAGATGCCTATATAGTGTGACTAGATGGTTTGTGTGGACAAAATATAATCAGAAAATGGACAAATATCTTTCAGCTGGCACATACAAGCTATCTTTGAGCTATCTACACAATCTGAATCACCTTATATAGCTAAAATTCAATTCAAAAGGCTAAAAAAAAAATACCTCTTATTTTTTTAAAGCAACCTGATGGGTGAACCAGCCTACGAACCCTAGATGCTGAATCCCAATCCCGGAGCCCATTTGCTTTCGGTATTGGGATGTACCCGATCTGACTTCCGAAAATCACGCTGATGTAGATATGGTGGTAAAGTGATATTCATGTATGTATTTAAGACTCTCTACCGGAAGGTTTTCTTCAGTATAATTGTCCCACTATGGAACTTTGATTCCGTAATCTACAGTATGACTTTTCTGCAGTTACACTGGAATATAAATCACCCTGCACACCCCCGACCCCTGTCAGTCAATTTCAAGGGAGGCAGTGCGCCTGAACGTAAAAGATCGTAGTATATCTGGTCCACTGGCGGATGATCGGGTGCTGTTCTGCCTTCCGAATTGTGACCACATACTCTCAAACGAATGGCTCTTCTGTACTATTTTTGACTTGTGCCTTGTTCCTCTGACTTCTGATTATGATTGAAGGCGACAGTGTGCTACATCAACTGACACTTGCTTATGCATATCGATATCTTTTATCCGGCTCTGCTTCAACTGCGACCATCACTATCAGCTCTGCTAGAATAACGGTACCTGCATTTCCGTCTGTTTAGATCGGTACTCTATCAACCGGGATCTCACGCTTGTAATGATGGCATTTCATTCTTCTGGCTATGAGATCGATATATATCTAATTAAGTTTCGAACTCTGATGCTTCACCTCTCCGGCGCCGGGAAAATCTGTATCGAGGGATGACGGTGAGAACGTGGACTTACCAGATATTGACAATTTACTATCATGTTAGGGTGGCAATCGAGGTGTATTGATATCTGGGACAACTTCCACACGTCCATTCCGCTTTCAGACGGATACTTTGATATGGATGCGTCATAAAATTCCTACTTTGGTCCCATCCTGCTTGTGTTATAAGAATCGTCATTCACAACAAGGACCCTCAAACTTGAATAGCGACTCCATGTCTACACCATCAATTCCTCCCAACATCGCGCAGTTGTAAGTTTATGGTATTGGACTTATTCAGGATTTAATTACTTATTAAATATAATAGAACTGGCCCTGTTGTGAGTCGATATATTCTTTATCATTACTTGCAAACAATTTACGATGACATTAGCTTTTGGGACATCTATTCAACTGGGGTCTCTTTGGTGCTTTGATCTTACAGTCATGTCAGTGCCACAGCTGTTTTCTCTGTCGGCTACATTGAATTTCTCAACTGCACCTTAGATATCTATTATCTGTCCTTCCCAAATGACAGAACTCTCCCTAAAATTTTAGTCACTGGTGTTTTGGTTATCGAGGTTTTGCAAACTGTCCTTGCCACCCGGGATGCGTTCAGAAATTTCGGCACTGGTTGGGGAGACATGACCGATCTCAATGCAGTCGGATGGCTTTGGTTTAGTGTCCCCGTCATGAGTGCACTGAGTAACAATATTTCCTTGACAAAATGCGACTTCATAGTGATACAGTGACCTTACAGTCAGTTCTACGGCGCAAACCTTTTTTGCATGGAGAATTTGGGTTCTCAGTCACAAGGCATGGATTCCTGCCGCCGTGGTCTTGGTAAGTTATCTATCAATATCTATGAAGAATATTTTCTTATATGAAAAAGCTCTCCATAGTGCAAGCTGTGGCTGGAATCTGGTGTGGAATATTTGCCCATATACTCGGCGAATTCTCCGAAGTACAACGCCATCTGAATAGACAGACTTCTGTAATGATTTATTTATTACTGTATTTGTTATTTTAACTTTCCAATTTTTAGGTGTGGCTTGGTGGCACTGCACTGTGCGACGTCATTATTGCCGTCAGCATGCTGTATTACTTGAGCAAATCGCGCACTGGATTTCGCTCAACCAACCTCCTTCTGGCGAAACTCATTAGGATCACAGTGGAAACAGGAATGGTGTGCGCCGCGTTCGCCATATTGGACCTTGCTTTTTTTCTTCGCTTCCAAGATAACAATTATCATTTGGCGCCCTCAATTGCTCTCTCGAAACTATATTCAAACAGTCTCTTGGCTGTGAGTATGACTATTGGCTCGCAAATATTGTGGTAAACTGTATTCTCGTTATCTAGGTCCTTAATACAAGAGTACGGATTATCGGTGGCAGATCATCTCCAACAATGACTTCGGATGATTTAACTCTCTCAGTATCAACTGGAGATACGCTTCTGCAGAGAATGGCCAAGCAAGTACGAGATACGGCACCCGCAATCAATGTCTCCGTCCATCGCGAAGTTAAAGACGATATTCCCATGCATGACGTAATGGTCGTTACACCAATGTCTTTTGCGCCTACTGTTACTTACCTTTTTGCTAGGCTAACAAATCTTTTCGTTCCTCAACGGGCACAGTATAAGAAATCTGATTTAGATGACAATATCTTGCAACGTCTTATTCATGTGATTCCATTATGCAATCGGAGGATTTTATGCACCTAGCCCGAGTCAAGGTGCTGGTTTGAAATATGTCTCTGAATATATATTATTCGAATGTTGGTCATCCAACAAGCCTGGGGTGCTTCATTATCCCAGCAATATACATAATAAAATAATAACATATTTGTCACACCTTCCATCGGAAATCATCGCGGAGATGCTGCGCACTAGAAGCTTGTCTTCGCAGTCGATCAATCCTTCTTCTGACATCTATCTCAACCTTTTCCTGACAAATTTATCGCACGAGTGTCAATTGTAAACTCACCGAAGGGTATGTGCATGGACTATATATGTCCTATTACTAATAGGTATGGTTCTCTAACCATCATACTTCAACTGGCTATAAGTTGTGAAGATATGAAGGAAACATTCAGGAACAGATACCGCAAAGGTAGACTACACAGCGCTACTGAGTATATGTAGTTTTAATCTTTATAAAGTTATATCACCAAAATGCAGAGATTCAGAGATTTTCAGGAACATTGGCAGGTTGAAATGATATATCCTCATGAACAACATGAAAAAGCAAGTTTATTGTAGATCTTATGGCATAAAACTCATGCTTATAACTTATAATCTCAAACTTATCTTACTGTACATAGATCTTATTTCTCATGTTATTCCACCTATTTTATTATTCCACCTTAAAACTTTGTAAATATCCTTATAATAGTGTCATAAACAATTCTATGGAGCCTGATTTTCAATATCCCACCTCAGCACTCAGGACAAGGCTCATCTTTGGTGCTTTTACCCGTTTTAGACGAGTAACGTCACAAAATGTCACGTGCACGTGACGTTGGAACGACTTGGTAAGGGGGAAAACCATACATTGTGGACATTGGCTTCTAAATCTGCTAGAGTTAGAGGGATTAAATAGTGCATAAAATAAGAATGTATACATACCTCTATCTGCCAGATATAGGGAGAATAAATTCTTAATAAATTCTATAATAAAGTCAATCTTTATTCACTGTATTTATTGTAAATAAATCCACATAATATCCATCCGAGAAATCAAGATTATATTTAAAATAAAAACTACATTAATGTGCCAGATATGATATTGGAGAAAATAAGAATAAATATGCCAGATACAATCACAATCTCTTCCACATCAATCTGCTGGATATATTGTGAATTTATTGAATCATGTGATTTTCATGTGACCTACAATCACTGTTATGTCCTCACGACCATACACATACTTAGTGTTGAAACACACCTGGTATGGCCTTACAGTATTCAACAACTATTACTACATCAATCTTGCTAAGGTCCAAATCCATGTTCCACTTATGCTGAATTACATAGATTTTTGTGCTCAAATTTCCACTTTTGAGAGACTGGATTTGCTCTTCAACTGAAGCTTTCACAATTCATTGCTCACTGCTCAGCTCTCACCTTTCCATTACTTTTTCTGCACTGTTTTCATCCCTACCAAACAAATACCACTTACTGCCTACTGCTTCATTTCAGATTCATTTAGTAATATTTTCATTCTCCCATCCACTTGCCATCACCAACACAGACAACCTCTGACTATGCCTGCATATCTGCCACCTGCTTTATGATTACTCCTGGACCTACTTAATGACTGAATATGTGCAATGGACAGAAGATGCTGTCACTGAGATTTGTCCTTGCTTGCCTCCTCCATTCATGCACTGACCAATCTTCCCTACTTACAGCTCCTATCCACTTCCCTCGCCCTGTGCTACTAGTGGATCCTTACATGCTCATCCTTCCCACCAATCCATGGGGCACATTCATGCAGAAGCACAAGATTGGTGAATTCCTGCTTTATGAGAAGATTCAGACAACCCCAGTGGTGCTGGTGGGGCTGAAGGAGTGCATGAAGGTGGGATAGGGAAGACAAAGAGCAACTGGGCAGCAGATGTGGCTGAGAGATTGGGGTTTGTGTTCCTTTTGCATGCTTTGATGGATGGGTGGCTGACATCTTCTGCTGTCTTTCCTTTCCCTGACATTCCCTTGCCTGTGCTGTACCATGGACATGCAGAGTTCCTGAACCCCCACCTGTTTGAGTCCATCCTTACAGTCTGATCCAAACATGCCACACCCTGTGTTGGCAAGGGGAAGGCTCTGCTTGGCTTCCTGCAACCAATGTGTGATCTGCTTGTGACAGATGTCAGAGCATCCAATGCAGCATCAAATAGGTCCAACCTGTTTTCAAATAGACTGAGCATGACTTTGAAAAGGCATACTGATGACATGCAAGCTAGATAATATTGTTATATTCCATGTTATGAAGATGTGATGTTTGTTTTTCATCTAAACCACATGTTGCCAATTTCCTACCTAGGTGAACATGGTGTTCAAGCATACTTCTATGGCATAACATTCAATGTGCACCTGCTAATCCCAGGAGATGATGATATGCATTGTTTATTGCTTTGTTAAAGTGCTGGTGGTGCTAGTACATGCCTAGACAATGGCTGTGGATTCATGCACTTTGATACTGAGTCTGGACAATGTCATGCCTGACAATGTACTAAAACCTGGACAATAAGATGTATTTTACAATGTACAATTGAGATTTATGTTACAAACCACAGAATAACAAGAAAGCAATTATAGAAGCGCTTGTATCTTTCGACTCGAAACATTAGTCAATCTTCAATTAATAGAACCAATGACTTACCAACTGACCTTCAGACCTTAGCCACCTGAGGTTCCCAATGCTGCCCTGTCAAATACAATAGAAACCAATTTTACAAATTGCTAATTAGCAAGAAAGCAAGAATCAAAAGATGCTACCTTCACTGTGAGACATCAGCAAGATCTTCACTCATGAAAAATAATGACTTACTGACCAAATTCCTCAGACCCTGACCACCTGAGATTCCCAGCCCTGCCATACCAAGTCCATCCACTTAGCAAGGGAGAGACCTTGATGGGCATGTTCAAAACTCCCCAGTCTTTGAGGATCTTCATATGCATGAATCACTCCAAAATCTTTGTTACTGTTGAAGACCTGTATGGTAACATGTGCATGGTCATTGGACAAATGGTAACCACATCTTCATAGATGTGTTACCAGCAACCTAAAGATCTTGTTTGAAGGAGGAATTCTACTCATGCTACAACAAAATGCCTGTTAGTCAAATTCATTCCCAAGGACTCTAGTAATGCATGTGAACATGCATGAAACATCTATTGTAGGCTCTACCTCAAAATAATGGCTTTCTGTATATTATAACATTCCTGCCAATGTTAATTAGCTTTGATAAAATCTAGATCTCACTTCAATATTGCTTGAATTTTGTGCTAACCAACTGTACATAAGCCAAAAGATGAGAGTGAGAAGGCCTTATAATTACCAGACATATTTTGATGCTAAATATATGTATGGCCTACTTTAGTCCTTGGTCCGAGAGCTCAGACACCTCCATGGTCTGAGTAAGGAGATAACGGTGATTGTATGTCACATGAAAATCACATGATTCAATAAATTCACAATATATTCAGCAGATTGATGGAGAAGACACCATGACTATATCCAGCAGATTTATTCTTATTTTCTCCAACACCATATCTGGTGTATTGATGTATTTTTTATTTTAAATATATTCTCAATTTCTCTGATGGATATTATGTGGATTTATTGTAGAACATATTATGAATATATTCTCCCTATATCTGGCAGATAGAGGTATGTATATATTTTCATTTTATCCACTATTTATTCTCTCTAAATCTGGTGGATTTAGAAGCCAATGTTTGCAGTGATAGTCATCTTATGTCAGGTGATGTGACACAATTGTGACTGCTAAGCTGCCCCCATTATCATTTTTAATCAAAAGATGAGGTGCTGATTGTGCACATGCTGCTATCGAAAACTTTCCTTTCTTGAAATTCATTGTATCCCCCTTCGTTTCCACTATTGCACCTGAGCTGTGTCTGAATTACATCTGTATTGTACAGTAAGTTTATCTATGTGTCCTGCAATGGTGACTCTAATTAAATCACATGCCCATCATAGTTTCTTATTCTCTGAACCACTTGTAAATCTATCTACAATTACAGTAGTCCAAATTTCGAGAATATATTCCATATTGAAATTCTGAAATCAAGATTAAAAACTTTGCTAGGAAGCAGATTTATAAATTAATGCCTTAAGAAATTGTAGATAGATTTTCTAGTGTTTTCTCACTCATAATCACGCTAGATCATGTGACATGCGATGACTATGGAATTCCCCTACCTTACCTTACGATTCGATTCAAACAAATTACTATATATGGATCTGAAGCCGTACAAAATACGTAATGCCGTATACACTACCGTACTGTGTAATGGCGTGCAGTCCTACGAGATTCCAATAGATTGCCGGTTTACACTTGTTTGCTTGCATTTAGGGCACGTGGTACTCTCTATTTTATCTGTCCTGGTCCATCATCATGTCATCGCCCGCACGGGCCTCTACAAGCTGTCCATCCTGATCCTGAACGCAAGAAGGCTTCTCTTCATCACATCATATATTTATCTAGCTCCTGAAATGGTCATTTTGCTTACACTTGCACGTGTTGTATACACTAGAAGAAGGTTCAAAAGTCGCCCGTTCTTTCTGGATCTTCAGCAGGCAAACATGGTTCCATTGCTTATCCTCTTCGTGATCTTGACTCCCGTAGTATCTAAGCTGGTGAATTCACCAGAGGGTATCATCGCATCCAGTTATGACTTCATCATCGTGGGAGGTTAGTGGCCATTAGCTTACGAGTTTCCATTCAATATCCTTACTAAATTTTGCAGGTGGCACTGCTGGCTGTGTCCTGGCTAATCGACTTACAGACAACCCTGGAACTAGAGTTCTAGTTATCGAAGCCGGAGGAAGGTGTGTATTGTCCTATAGCTGGCGCTTAAGCATTAATCTTACCGTTTAGCGGGAACGATGACCTTACTGCTATGATCCCATTTCTGGGCGTCGCCTTGCCTAACACTGCTCTTGATTGGAACTTCACTACGACACCACAAACAGGCCTTAATCTGCGCCCAATACCATACACAAGAGGTCAAGTTCTCGGTGGAAGTAGTACTATTAGTACGTGATACAAATTTATTGGCGCACATTGTTTTCAAATTCGTTAACAGATCTTTTGACTTGGAACCGTGGTTCTCATGATGTTTGGAACCGCTGGGCACGTATTACTGAAGATGAAGGATGGTCTTCTGCCGCTATCGAGCAGTACTATTTGAAGGTATGGAATCGCAAACAGAGCTTTTTCTTTTCCTTATCAGTTATAGACCTCTCGACTGGTTCCTCCGGCAGACGGCCATAATACCAGTGGCCAAGACATACCTGCTGCTCATGGAAACGGACCAGTTGAAGTCAGCTTACCAGGATTCCCAACAGAACTCGACGACCGCGTAGTGAATACCAGTAAAAGACTTGGTGGTCGTTTTTCGTTCAACCAGGATTTAAATGCGGGAAATTCCATTGGATTCAGTGAGCAGTTTCCCTGAATCTTTTCACGAGTGTTAATGACCATGTATCAACTCATAGACCTCATGCAGTCATCAATTGGTAATGGAACTCGCAGCAGCTCTGCAACGGCTTATTTAGATTCTATCCTCACTCGGCCTAATCTCGACGTTCTAATTACGACCCGTGTTACAAAAATCATTCAAAGCGGTACTGATAAAAAATTGCCCGTGTTCAAAACCGTCGAGATCACTGTTGGTCCTGCAGGTATGTGTTCTGGACTACTGGTATACCTTTTTTAACACCTCGCAGCTCCTCGGTACAAGATATCTGCCAATAAAGAGCTCATTCTTTCCGCCGGTGTTATTGGGACGCCACAACTGCTTCTATTATCTGGAATTGGACCTAAAGCATCGCTACGGGAAAAGAACATTATTCCCTTGGTAGACCTTCCTGACGTTGGAAAGAATCTTTCAGATCATCCGTTGCTCCCCAACTATTTCTTCGTCAACTCTAACGAGACATTTGACAATGTTCTACGGGATAATACTCTCTTAGGTCAGAATATTCAAGAATGGAGTGCCCTAAGGCAGGGACTCTTCGTTGATTCTCCTGGAAATACACAAGGCTTTATGCGGCTTCCTCCGGACTCTCCTATATTCAACTCATTCAGAGATCCTTCGGCGGGACCAAACTCCGGCCACACAGAATTCATATTTGTCGTATGTGGTATTATATAACTATTAAGTCACCCTATTCTCACACCTTCTAAGGACGGGTTTGCGCCACTGGGTCCTTTACCTCAGCCACCCACGGGAAATTTTATGAGCATCTTGACTGCTGTTGTGTCCCCTGTCTCGCGTATGTGGACTTTGGTTGGACAGGGCTGCTACTAACGAGGTTATTTTGGTGAAGGTGGATCCGTAACACTGGCATCAGCCAATCCATTTGACAAGCCAGTCATAGATCCTGGACTTCTGACCAGCGATTTCGATATTTTTGCGATGGTTCAAGCTATGAAGGACGCCCAAAGCTTTATTCAAGCCTCTCTTTGGAAAGGATTCATTGCCGCTCCATTCGGAACCCTTGCAAATGCCACTACTGATGTTGCGAAAGCTGAGTTTGCCCGTAATTTCTCGGTTACCGTCAATCATCCGGCCGGGACTGCGAGTATGTCTCCAGCAAGAGCTAATTGGGGTGTAGTCGACTCTACCTTACTAGTAAAAAAAGTGGCGGGTTTACGAATTGTTGATGCATCAATCTTTGTGAGTTGTCTCGATTGAAAATTTTCATGTGGTCTCATCGTTCTACCACATAGCCGGTCATACCTGAATGCCACATTCAAGCGTTGGTATACACTGTAGCTGAAAGGGCTGCTGATTTGATAAAAGACCAACACAGCTGCCACTGAGAGAACTTCGTACACATAGTAGCAAATAACCGCCGCATCTGAACCTTTAATGAGTGTTTTGATGCTTAAACTACTTGAAATTTGTATTGGATTACTTCTTCTGTTTGGTATGTTTTCTGAGTGAGCTTCAAATTTCTGGATTGAAGCCTTTCGGATGTCTAGATGTGTGAAAATAACCTTGAAAGTTCCAAATACAGTGTAACTTTGGACATCAATTGATGTGGAAATGTACATCCCGTCGAACATATGTGCTTCTTGACAATAGTGGCCGGGACAACATCGCCAGGCACCAGCACTGGCAACGTACTGAAATGCACATTCACATTCTCACATTGTTAATATAGACATCCAGTGGTCCGGCGCACGTTCGACGGGTTTCTATTTCCTCTCGTTCTCCCTTCGCCGAGTGCACTTGGTTATCCGAAAGAGCAGCTGCACATGCCACGCACTGAACATCAGATGTCTTGTTCATGAAGGAATGCCACGACCTCCTCGGACCAGATGGAAGTCTCGTAGGAAGATTTCGAATCTCAACATCTTCTCATGAGATAGGAGTCCAAAACATTCACAACCTATATTATGATCTAGCGATTTCCTTCCGGTTCCCCAAGTGGAAAGGTGAGATATAAGACATATTTCTGATGCTCTGGATATCGTTCAGCAGCTCTTCAAGCACCTAGCGACGATTAGCTTCTGACCTTATTTCTTTGCCATGGGATCTAGTTTCTTACTCCCATTGCCTGTAAGAAATCCGACATACGCCAGGGAGGCCAATCGAAATTTCAAAATTCCGCCTTTGGATGGAACATTGTCTTTGCCAGAAATATACGACTGGCATATGGTACATAACCCTCGGCATCCGCTCTTCATGTTCGAAAGCCCTGTGTCAGGTTATACTCAGTTATCATACGCAGAAATTGTTCCAGCTGCTCATAGAGCCGCAAAATATGTCGGTTCCATTATTGGTATCAATATCGAGGACCCAAACGATACTTCGGGTCCTGTTGCAATAGTTGCTACATCTGGTGCGCACTCATCATACTACACGACCAGGGACATATTTTATGATTCTCTGAACTAGACACAGTGACAACATTTTGTACCATGCTTGGAATGATGAGAGTTGGTATTCCAATTTTCGCAATATCGCCTCGTAATTCCATTCCCGCAGTCGCGCATTTGTTACAAAGGTCTGGCGCCAAGCACATCCTCATTAGCCTCGAGCCTGCAATAAGAGAACTCGTTGAAGCTGCATATTTTTTGCTGTGCAATGGCGATACCCACTCTTCAGAACCAAAGCATATTGCGTTCATGCCGAAGTTCGAAGATATATTTTCTCGGGAGGAATATACACCACTGTCAAGTCGTCAATTCAATTTAGACCTGGTAGCAGTATATTCTCATAGCTCTGGTATGTGTCAATGGTTTCGGTGGCTTTAAGTCTTTGTTTCTCATCTTTAATATCGATGTGTAGGTTCGACATCATTTCCCAAGCCTATCCCCTGGACGCATAAATTTCTACTGCAATGCGGAGTCGCACCATGTCCGTGGATATAGTCTTTTTTCAGCGGCCCCTCACTCACAGAAAACACGAGCAGTATTTGGGGCTCATAATTATTGTAACGAAATCTTTGCATGGCACTCGGTCTCGATGAGTCATGGAACTGGTATACATCTGCTGGCTTGGATCGTATGTGATCCCAGTTCTTTATTTTTCTGAAGTTCATATTGTTAACCGTCTTGCGATAGCCATCTAGTGGAATGATAGTAGCGACATTTCCACCGGCTTCTCCGGCACACACTCCTAGCCATAATGTCACTCTTCAGGCCTTCGCACATCTGAAGGCCGATTACCTGGTCACTTTCCCGCATTATATAGAGGTGAAATCTTCATTATATATTCTTTAAAACAGCTAAATATTCGTGAAGACTTGGTCTCGTTCTCCAGAGAAGATAAATATGTTGAAGAGAGCCAAAGGTTTAGTGAGTGGAATCTTTGGTCCAGAATATAGCGGAATAAACTAAATTATTAAAGATATTTGTTGGGGGATTCTTAAACATTACCATTGGCAATGCTCTTGCTGCTGAAGGGGTCAAATTGTATCCGTTGTTTGGAATGTATGAACAGGTTCTATTATTGTCTGCACTTAGCTGATAGTAATCAAAAGGGCGGAAGCAGGTGTCATCGGGTCATTTTTACCCCGTAAGCATGCATCCTCTCTTAATCTCTGCTATTTATATCCTGAATTATGTTTAATAGCTAATCAAGGACTGGATTGGGAGTATTTCTCTTTAACTCCCCACAGCGGAGGAACTTTCATAGACGTTGGAGACGACTTATCAGAATTGATTATTGTTGTAAGCATATCTCCCAAGTTTTACTTGTATAAATTCCTGGAGCCATGTTTATTATGCACCTTAGAAAGGACCTACGAAACATTTGCAGGTTACAAACACAAAGCATGGGACCGCAGAAGCATACAGCAGCCGTGATCTGTTCATGGAACACCCTCATAAGCGCGGATTCTGGAAAGTTGTTGGTAGGATGGATGAACGTATAATTCATTCTAACGGCGAAAAAGTGTGTCTTCCACTGATATTTTCGTGGCTGTAATAAATGATATCCTAACTTCCTCGCTGCAGACGGATCCGGTCCCTTTGGAGCATTTGTTGGGCTCAGATCCCAGAATACGATCAGCAATTGTGTTTGGAAATAAACGTTCCAGGAATGGTGTCCTCATCGAATTGGTGGACGGATTCGCCTTTGACCCCAAGGATAGTGAGAAACTTGCGGATTTCCGTCAGTACATATGGTACGAATTAATCAATCCATTTAATTTTCAGTTCTGATTCGAGTTTTACAGGCCGCGACTACAAGAGGCAAACGCAAGTGCCCCAGCGCAATCGCATTTGTATCCGGAAGTAAGTCTTTTCAACCTCTCGACGCATTATAATCTGGTTGAAAGAAATATGTAGATGGTACTGATCTCTACCCCCACAAAACCATTCTCATATACCGAGAAAGGATCCCTCAAGAAAAGCGTTGCATTGGCATTATATGAAGCTGAGATAGAAAGGTTATATGCGTCGGCGGAGAATTCCCAGCTGATGAAATTTGATCTTCCTGACGACTGGTCATTCCAAAGCTTACTAAGCTTTGTCCTGCAAGTTATTTCTGACGTTCTGCCTAAGATCGGGGACACTGAGGATATTTTTCATCATGGATGCGATAGTCTCAAGGCCACCAGAATCGAAAATACAATTCGTGCCTCGATCACCAGTTTGCCGGGTATCTCAATACCTGAGAAACATTTGCAGCATTTTATATACGAGCATCCGACTCCGAAAATGCTCGCTGTGTTTGTTGAATCAGTCCTTCACAATGGTGAAAAGCTTGAAGAATCCTCATCAAATGACCCCGCCAACTCCAGTAGTGCCATGGATACAGCTTTGGAGCGTCTGCTCGATGGCATCGAGAGCGCATCTCATTTTCCTCAACTTTCTTGCTCCGACGATACTACCTACAGTGTCGTCATTCTGGTCACTGGAACGACAGGGGACCTTGGAGCCAATCTATTGGCTGAGTTGGTCTCTGATCCTTCGGTGTCAAAGGTCTATGCTTTGAATCGAACGTCAGCAGGGGAACATTCTCTAATTGATAGACAGGCCAAAGGCCTCTTCATTAGAGGCCTTGACTCTGCCATCGCTTCTTCTCCAAAAGTACGCCTATTGGAAGGGAACTTGTTGGTGCAAGACTTTGGACTTGACCCCGACATCGTCACAGAGGTAAATCGGTAATTTTCTTTAGATGATAGGATTTGCTAAGTATTTTATTTGAAGATGCGCACTACAGTGACGCATGTTATGCATCTAGGTAATGTAAATTTATTATATGGAGTTAATGAAAACTGATGATAGATTACTTAGCCTGGCCCGTTAATTGGAATCTGTCGTTGAAGTCATTTGATGATATTTTGACTGTGACAAGAAACCTGGTCGAATTCGTGTTGTCGAGCAAGCAATGTCAGCCACCACGGCTTATGTTTGCTAGTAGCATTGGTGTCTTCTTGAGTAGGTCCCAGTACTTCCTTTAGCTCGTTATAGATAACTAATTGAATAAATTGAATAAGATGCTAATACAATGACAAGAGAAGCGAAAGAAGAGGCGCTTAGCTCTTTCTCGATTGCTCATGGACAGGGTTATGCCGAATCAAAGGCAGTTGCTGAAAGATTTATCCAGAAGGTTGCCGAAAGGACTCAGGTTAAACCAGTGATCGTACGACTGGGACAAGTGGCTGGATGTCCCAATGGAGCATGGTCAACATCAGGATGGTTTCCAGCACTCGTAAGAACCAGTATAACGCTTGGTTATCTGCCGAAAATACCCGGAGTGAGTCGAAAATTTCCCTTAGTCTGATAAGGGACTCGCCCGTTAACATATATAGCAGAATGCCAGCTGGATTCCTGCACGCCTTGCTGCGAAGGCCTTCAACGAGATACGTGACACAAGTGAACAATATGTGCACCTTTCCCATCCCCGCCCGGTTCCCATCTCAGAAGTCATTTTCTACGTGGGTAATATAGTGCATCTCCCAGTCGTCCCATACCAGAGGTGGATCACCGAAGTAGAAAGCGCGGACGAGCTGGGCTGGTCAGAGGGGAAGTTAGTAAATCTCCCTGCGTTGAAGATTCTCGACTTCTTCCGGAGAGGCCGAGACTTGCCACCGGAAAATTCAGAGTCATGCGAAGCTATAGGGTTTCCGGCTTTCGTTGTTACCCATAAAGGGCTGGCATCTGCGTCCCTTGCAAATGCACCTCCTTTAGGCGAGAAATTTGTCAAGGAGGTCCTGGACTATTGGAAGAGTATCAAATATATTCCATAGATTATTCCATTAAATAGACTTGCCTCATGTAGGAGCAATTTTAACGAGAATAATCTGATCTTTCTCTGATCGTTGTCTTGGTTTAATTTAATGGGGCGTCACGGCTTACAAAATCTTACATATAAGTCCTCTAGGCAGACACGGGGTCTGCACTATCCAGACTCTAATTGAGTCATATCATGTAGTAAGCTTGGAATTTTTACGTACATGGAAATGCTTTCACCGTAATCGAAGATAATCACAGCATGTTCAGTGAGTGTGGCATGCCAGTGCAAGCTCAAGAACGCAAGGGGAAACTGTTCCCAGTCCGAGAACGGCGCAATAAGTGATTGCTCGAAGGAAATCTATAAGGAATAGTCATAAGAAGCTATATTCTTTACAGCAGCATGTATACTGACTGCAGATTGAAGAGGATGTGGACAGTATATCGAAGTCTTCAAGGGTTGACGACAGCTTAGTATTGACTCAGAAAATGAGAGGACACTTTGTTTATCTGTTTTGAATACGGAGGCTAACAACCTAACTTAGAATTATAGCACGTAATACCATACACGTAATAGGCTATCAACTCATCTGTGCATTAGGTCAGCTCTAGAGACTAGCAACTCACCATCATGATCCCCATAAAGTGGGGTAAATTCCAATTCCAGCACGTGCAGTGACAAAACTACTGCAGGCAAACTCTTCCCTATTTGATCCAAGATGTAGGTGTGTCTGCCATTGAAGTGTGTGACATTTTTTCTCTCCCTGTCAATATGTTATGCTACATGGTCTAGGAATGTACCTTTCTTCAAATTCATGCATCTCAGCCATTCCAATGGATATGCAGATTTCAAGGTGCTTCTGGTGAGGAATACTTCAGGGGTTGGGATCTGAAGATCTTAGCTTGCTTTCTGCTGGCTGTAATGCTGAATGCCAGTACTCACAGTACAGATGTTGAGATATCAGATATAAGTGGGGGAGGGACATGAAGTAGAAACTGGAGCAGATGGAGACAGAGCAGGAGAAGAAGGAGTGGGAGGAATCCCATAAGAACCAATCCCGCTTCTCATGCATGCACAGTGAAAATGCAAGGAATCATGATGTCATGCCACATGCATCTAGACATTATGCCTTCATGTTTCTTCCATACAAATGGGTGCCAATGATTACCTAGTTCTCATATCTTGTTTCAGTTGTCACTTGTCACCATCCTGTCACACTCCAATTTGCCACAAATTCTAAGTCCTCACAGCCAAGCTTTGGCTGTGTCAGCCACACCTTGGCCAACAATGTGTTTCAGATATTCCACATCTAGCCTTCATTCTCTAGTCTTCATTCTCTCTTAGTCTCATTCAAGTTCTTATCTTTCATCTCCACAAAGCCTTTTAGTTAGCTCTCTTGGTATTCATGCATCCTCTGTTCATCTGACCCCCTCTCTATACAGTAGTTACAACCTGACCTCTACTCCCACATGCTTTGTATGCTCAAATTGGACTAGTATTTAATGGCTTATCTATAGGAGTAGTATATAAGCAGTAGTATTCAAACTGTACTTCTTTAATTGGTTGATTATATTGTCAATCCACTTCCTGGCTTGATATGATTCATATACTCTCTCAATCTCTTGTGATATGCTGTGCAGCTATCTACACCCAAAAATATGAATTTTTTTGAAGTTTAAATAAGAAATAATACCTTCAGATAATATAATGTGCATATTATTTGGAGAACCGGAAGTAAGAATGGCTATACATTAAATACAATAATATTAGAAGCATGTATGTGCCTATATGACATCCAGAATAACAGACAAGCAATAGAAACAGATAATGGCAGCTGTGAGACTGCACTGAGTCTCTATTTGTTTGGCAACAATTGCTAAACATAACATGTGTATACAAGGCTCTCAAGTATCACTAAGTGCTGAAAAGTAGGAAAACAAGTATTGTCATACAGTACTTTAAGTAACTCTATAGTCAAATTTTGTGCAATATAAAATACATACTACAGATGTCCTATTACCAGCATATAAGAAGCTCTTAAGCATATATTATCAGCTATAGTGGGAATGGATCTCCAAGGGATTGCATTTTTCCTATTATTAGAATATCTCTAAGCTGTTAATATAAAGAAGATAATGAAACAAGTGATAGAAATGCAGAATAAAAATAATGCAAAACATCAGACATGTTCAGTCAGCACTACAGCATGCTCAGTCAGCATGGAATGCCAAGCACAGCTTTATTTTAGAAAAACTCCGAAATAAGAAGGAGAAAAGAAATAAAACCCTAGAAGCAGACCCAGAGAAGTAGTAGAGAGGTTTTGCACACCCCCCAGCTTGTAGTAATCAATAGTCATCATTGATAGCTATTTAGACAAGTCAAGCCAAAGGGAAAGCATTATTTCTACTCAAAGAGGGTTGTGAGACATATAATAGTGAGAAAAAGAGAAAACATATAAGAAAAACATAAGAGGGCTGTGGGATTTTATAAGAGATAACTAGACTTCTAAGTCTAGTTGTTTTGCATTTTTCTGTGAAGTCAGAGGAGCAAGAAGACTACTCCTTTAGCTAAGCAGTTAGTATATTTTGCAAAGTCAAAGAAGAAAGAATACTACTTCTTTGTGTCCAGCATTTAATTGAGCAAAGTCTCAGGAAAGGGAAGACCATCCCTAGGATCTAGTTCACATTTTTGCAAAGTCAGGAGAAAGAATACTACTCCTTGACTTAGTAATTTGGCAGAAGGAATACCACTGCCTTATTTTTTATAATGGAGGGAATACCACCCTTTAAAACTTGTTATTTTTGCAAAGTCAGGAGAAAGAACTCTAATCCTTGACTGAGTACTTGAGCAGAAAGAATACTACCCTTGGCTAGTTCACATTTTTGATCTCTGTGAGGAAAGAAGACTACCTTCAGACTCAAAGAAATTATATTTGCAAGTGACAGAAAAAGGAAGACCATCTCTGTACACTTAGAATCATTATTGAGGAGTGCATTAGTATCCTCTGCATTATAAAACTGAAAAAAAACTGATATTAAATACTTCTTTTTGCATTTCTTTACTCTTTCAATGTAAAGTCTATTCAGACTTGCCCCCACAAACTTGCAAAGTTGAGATAGTGTTTTGAGACAAACTTAGAAGGTATATTCTCAGTTCTAAGCTAACTTCACTTCATCTCCCCTTCACTTGTCTGATAGTTCAGCCACTCCAGCCAACCTTGGCCAACCCCTTGTTTCTTTCCAACAAGTGGAGCTGTTTTTATTCATTCTAATATCTGTTCTTATTTATTTATTTATTTATTTATTTATTTTTGGGACATTTTATTGCCACTGGGAGAGATATCCCCACCTTGGCCTTGTACTGTTAATACATATATGGTTTTTTTTAATTTAATAAATCTGCAATCCTTGCCAGGATGCCTCTCTCCCCTTACAATATGTTTGACTGATCTCAACATTCAGGGAGGCCCTCATGTCCCTCCCTCTTAAACCCAACATCTCTATGCTGTTAGAGACCTGCTGACCATACTACAGTGATGTTGTGTTGTATCAGACAGTGATTGTCACTATCATGTATAAATGAGAAGAAAAATTTGAATTTCCTGACCCTGTTGATATGGTGTGCATGTCACAGGCTTCCACTTCTCCAGGCAATGCAGGATAGGGCAATAATTTCCATGAGTCTTGAGTCCACCATGATGAGTACCATGACAAGTCAATCTAGGATGCAGGTGAGGACTTCATGGCTGAATCCCTTGAACCTACAAGTGGCTGCTATGAATTTCAGTAAGGCTCTCATGTTGTCCACATCATCCAGGAACATGGCAAGGCTGCACCTTTTGGCATGTACTATCTGGAGCAGGACTACCCTCATGTCTTGATATGCAGTGCATTTAAAGACCAGATACCCTTCCATCTCTGCAGCCCATGTTCCCCCTCTGTGCTTCCTGCAATTCAGGCACTTGTTGCTTGCAGCCATTTTCATAGTGTAGAGTTTGCTGTTCAGTGGGATATGACCAGATCTAACCTGCATTAAAATATTGGACTGTGCCTGATTGAGTCCCCCCACCAATTTGGCAAATTTGGTGAATGAGAATTGAGTGTCAATATAGTCAAAACTTGTTTTCTGTAAAGATCCAGCCCATATCTCCTGCCATGTCTGCTGGAGTGTTGCATGGAAGTCTTGCTTTTTAGCCACTATGCTTGCTGGAAGCAGCCAATATAGCATGTCTGGCAAGCAGTCTGCCTCACTTTTTGTGCACTCTGCCACCTCCTTGGCTAGCTTGTTGGCCTTCTTGTTCCCTGCTACATCAGAGTGGGCTAAGATCCACCACATGGTGATATCCCCTGGTATCTGCTGGGCTAAACAGATGAGTTTCATCAGTAATGTCTGACCAGTCTTTGCCCATGGGTACTTAGCAGCCTTTAGAGTGTGGCCTGACTGTCAGTGTAAATACTGATTTTGTCACTGACCACCATTCCAACCTCTAGGATAATGTGCATAGTCAGGATAGCACCCACAAGTTCTGTGTTGCATGTGGTGTGAGTGTCCTTGGTCCCTAGCTTTACCTGCAGACTTGTTAGTGGTCTTTTCTTGCCTAGCCTGTACATTACTGCTGCTGCTCCTATACACCCCATGTATCATGGCCAATTGTTTCATCACCACCACTGAACCTATATTATTAATGCACCCTACTGGCTTGGTGGGGGGAGAGTACCATGCCTCTAGACTATACATCATTTTTGGGAGCACTGTTACTGTGTATAGCTGGCACATCAGTTTCATACCTTGAAAAGGTGGCACTTTCTGTAAGGTAGAATGACAATAAAATTATTTTACTGCCTTGCAGACTGGTCACAATGTCTTAAGTTTGTTGGTGGCAAGTCTGAAGTGAGATAGTATTTGAAAATGTGATACAAAATACACAAGATAAAATAAAGTTATGTCTGACACTATGCTAGCTAGATATAGTGAATGGTCCTCCTTTTCACTAATCTAGCTACAGACTCATCAAGATGGTCTTCCTGTCTCTAGAACTTGCAAGGACACTTTTTTCTAAGTGGAGATAGGCTTCCTCTCAATATAAATCTCTTAAATCTACAAGGGTAATCTTCCTTCCCCTGTAGATGCTAAATGAACTCTAAAAACTGGATAGGGATGGTCTTCCTTTCCCTTTTTAATTCCCCAAAGCACAGTGGCCTTCCTTCTGTCTTTGGGTGAAGATTCCAGGAGATGGTCTTCCTTTCTCCTGAAATTGCACTTTTTACTAATTAAGTCAGATGGGATGGTCTTTCTGTCCCTCAGACTTCTCAGATCACTAACACAACTCCAGGACTTTGTCCTGTATTTTATTGTATGGTACTCAGTTCATTATTCTCTTAGATTAAAGTGTATGTGTATTTTTGCTCTCAAGGTACTAACTCTAGCTAGCACATCTAACTTCAAAACCAAACCAGAATATGCTTGTATCTCTGACTTAGTGTTGCAGGAGCTGAGGGGCTTGTCACTGCAGATTGCATGGTGAGAGAACAGGGGTAAAATCCCTGTTACCTTCTTCCTTCCTTATCCTTAAGCTTTTATCCCATCCTAGATGGTTATTCTTAACTCATTTCTTGGCTCAATTCTTGATTTGCTTGTATTTAGAGCATCTCTTACTAGAGATTGCATGTTTATTTGTATTTGTTCTCTGGAGGGTGTCCTGCTAGTGCCTCTCTCTCTTCTATTTTGCTCTCTTTTTCAGATCCTAGCTATATGCCTGAATGCCTTATCAATTCATGTCTCTCTTACTTATCTTTCATCCATGCCTAGTAGGTTTCTTACTTATGTAGCATAGGCCTGTATATTTTGTTTACTATTATTTTATGTCCTGCCTGTATATGATTACCTGTATGCTCTTCTTTCATGCAAGGTTCTCCTATGTTTCATATTTTCTCATTGTGTATGACTGTTAGGGCTTGTGTCTGAAGCCAAGCAATCACCACTGTTACTTCAGTTTGGCTGTGTTATAGCCACTCTCAGTTATGGCTTAGCCATATTGGTTCCCCCTAGGTTCTGGATGCTGGTGTGATATTTGGTGCTGCTGCACTCTGCATTTTCCTTTATTTCTTGCTAGTCTGTTTTCTACAGTACTTTAGGACTTTGTTATTGTACTATATCCTGTCATAGCTAGTTGTTTTCACTAATATCATAATTTGGGTGTGGATATGTGGTTTTTCCTTAGTGTTTAGATGTAGACCTGCCTAGGGTGTATCAGTATGCAGAAGTTTGGATAACTATGGCCTCAATGCTGGTGCAAGAGGCAGCATCAGCTTGTGCATGCACAGCATTGGTTCGAGGATGCATTTGGCTTAAGCAAAATTTGCTTACTAAGGCTACATTCACCAATATGCTAATTCCTATAGCAGTGAGAGGTGTTCATCAAATTGCTTCATGGTGCCATTATTTCAACACAAGAATGGTTGAAGCCACAATGCACCCACCTTGGCAGATGCTTATCCATACCACTTCTGAGTGTTTAAAATGCTGAATAGCTGTCTGCATGCTTTCATGCTTATTTTGCATTCTAAAAATTTCTGGGTGCTAGGATATGGGTTCGTCTAATTTGTCCTGCAGGGTGTACCAGAATTTTGCCAAATTAGATCAATCACCCTGTAACAGATATGCCATGGGCCCTGGACTATACCTATGGGGGGTATATAGAGGAGAATTTTGGGGTCTCTTTTAAAACATTAAGGAGACCAGAACTGTGCTCTTCCTGAGTTAGTAGTGATTCTGAGACTCACAGCTGGAATGGTGATAGTGAATCAGGACTCTTCAAAATCTACAGGGATCTAGCCATCATTCTGTACTAATTACTTATTTGGCAAAGCTCTTGTGTCTTCACTCCAGCAATAATCACATACTATAATTTATCCAGTAATCACTTGTATTGGTAAATATTTTCAAGCTTTTCTGTCTTCTCTGGTGCAACCCAGTGCAGCCACATTAATAGGTTGCATGCTCAGACTCAATACAACTCAGGTACCCCCTCACTACAACATAAGTATGCTAGCAACATCTTCACTTTCCTACGATTCTGTGAAGCAAATCATTTAAATAATATAAATAATGCTGACCATTACAATACACAACTCAGAAAAGTTTTGACTGTCCTCCTACTCTAACTATTGATAGTCTCAGTATAATGAAAGTTTTCTTGATTAAAAAAACATTTGCACTCACACACAGAGAAACATCATGTAACCATTAAGGTCAGGATTACTGCCAAATAATGGTCTTTAGCAATGAGTCAATATAAATCAAGGATAAAATTCACCTGTATCATAAATCACCAGGTGTATCCAGGCAATTAAAAGCATTGAAGTGTTTTCTTCTGTTATGAAACATTCTTGCAGCAATCTGGTCAGAAGATTCTGGATTGCAACTGAAAGAATAATGAGTATATCAGCATAGCATGAAACCAAGATACCAAAATTTTACTTACATTTCAATGAGTTGGTAAAGATCATGGTCACAACATACCCAGCTCCCCAAAGTGTCAAAAAGAATATAGGCAGTACAACTGTGAGGTGATTGTTTTTCTCCCATATTGCCCAAGTTCTGAGAGTAAGAATTACTGAAGATAGAATATTGTATAATTCTCAGCAGATTAGAGAAGATATAAGGGAACAGAAGCAACTTTCTGCAATGCTCATTCCATGACAAAGAGCCCTGAATTCCAGTCAGATTTTCTTTGGAAAAAGCCTGAGTGATATGTACAACTGCTGCTCATGTGCAAATTCCTGCAAGTTCCTGCTGATAAGCCAGGCATGTATTAATCTACAAAATGAATTCATCCTCCCTTCATAGCAAACTAAGATGAATATGACTCACAAATAAAAACAAGCAACAAATCTGCAAATGGCAGATATCTTGTTATCAGGAAAAGTATCTTGGTAAAATTCCACAGGGAAGGCCAGATTACAGACATCTCAAGATGGAATGTGAGAACATAATCATAGATCTGAATGCACATTGAGGTTAGTAAAACATAGGAATGAAAATTGCTCAGGTGCACCAATATTGTTATGCTTGCAACTGCTTGAGATGTTGATCATGAATGAATCAGTTAATGTGAAGTCCTGCTGAAAAATGTACCATTGCAGTACTGAGCCAAATAGTCAAACAAAGAAAGGAGAAAGTGTATTGTGGGATTTACATTGACAACCCTAATATGCTAGAAAGCAGTAATGAGCTCAGCAATCTCACTCATGGTTCAATCTGTGAGAATTATGTCAAAGATGAGAATATGCAGCAAGGAGCTGGGCACAGAAACTCAAGATCTTTAAGAACCATCCTGCATAAAAGAGTGATCATCAAGGACCATGTCTGATTCTTCTGACCCTATTCAACATCATGATATCTTAATGACGACAGGAACCATTACTCACAAGTGAAATTTACATGAATAGATCACATATGAAGATATCAGTGACCCACAATCTGAGTCACTGGGAAGATGTAATTATGTCCAAGGTATAACTAAGAATTACCCATGCCACTTGGACTGAGAACTCACTTTACCTTCAGTGGAATTGGCAGTGGTACTAAGCCTTTAAAATAAGCCCATTACACAAATGTATCCAGAGAAGCTCCTATATTGATGGGTTTATATCAGATGAGGTGTATCTGATGCAATCAGAATTCTGAACATGGTCTAAACATAATCTACTATGTCCAGTTTCAGACATTTTACTGAGCAACAACTGTCTGGAACTGGGATGGTGATGTACTTACTTCCTGGAGAATGCAGGGCTTTGGACATCTCCTTGGTGTCTGCCCTTTAATTGTCAACACAGATACTAATATATCATGGATAATACCAATACCTATGCCACATCTCCCAAGGTTTCAGTGGGTGTTTGTAAGTATTCATTTGGTCAAGATTCTCCACATCCTCCTGAATAATCCAAGAGCATCAGCTGTCATGAATAGAAAATTTACAGTGTGTAGTGATCTATTAAAAATAGCCCAGGATTTTTGTTTATAGTGGTACTTGTACAAACAGAACCAACCTAAATCAAGCAGATCATCCAGAGCTCATGATCATGTCAACACCAATTCTGGTGTTCAACTAGGGTTCAAAGTTGTCTGCATGCTGCATTCACATTTCACATGCATACATCTGATGGCATTAGAAAAGCCTTAATTTAGACTCTGCTCATCACACAGATGATCATGGGGATGACCAATCCCACTAATAAGGTGGGAAGTGTGACATCACACAATATGATCAGAATTATTACAAACCTTGACCCAGGCTGTAATCTCATGCAGCCTCATGGTATGATTTATACCTATTTACCAGCATGTGGCTGTGCACTAGTCTCCCACACAATTTGGCAGGGTGTAGCTTGCAAGTGTAAATACTTCTCAGGATCTCAATATAATTACCAACTCAAGGGAGCAAAAAATTATGTTTGGCTTTAGAAGAACAATTTATTGAGGGCCAAAATATTTATTCACATTGTAATAGCAAGAGAACAATGCAAGAGATGCTTTTTTCATTAATACAGCCACAATATAAAAGTTCTAATGCCAAAAAGTTGTTCTCCTTGCTATCTGATTATTTTAGCTGTCTAAAGGTAGTTATAAATCAAGTTTCTGAGAAGTAGTTACCCTCACAATTTTTGGCATCAATTTGTTTTGATTTTGGCAGAGTGTTTGCTCATTATTGTGAATTGACATAGACTGAGGATACTTATTAAAATATTTTTAAACTGAGGTAACTACACTCCATTTCTACATACTCACTCCACCTAAAGGCATTATTTCATGAATTATGGAGAGAGCTATGGCAGTGTGTCAATAGTTTTTTGTTATGACCATTGTCATGCCACACAAAACTAGTGTCACATGTATTGAGTATTAGTCATCTCCAATGACCCATGATTCCTAGTTCAATTGGTCTATTGAGTTCCAGGGACCAGGGTTACACAATCCTGTTGACAAGAGCTATTTGCTGTTGTGCCATATGCAGACTCCCAGGCATAGCAAACTGCTGCTTGAATGTATAGTTTACTCTCTTAAAACTCTATATTTCTAGGAGTATACATGTACCTTTCTAAATGTCTCTATCATTTTTAGAATCCATTGAAATATTCCATATTAATTCCTGATGTAATGATCCATCCCTAGAATAAATATGGAATGAGCAAGGAATAAATGTGGACTGGCATCAAGAGAATTTGCAGTGTCACTGAATTATGGATTCCATATGGAACTCATGGGGGAGTGTTGTCATATACCTATACAACACATTGTGCACCATCTCCAGACTATTTAAAATCAATCCCAATGCTTTCTTGACTTCTTGCTCATCTCTGGTGTTTACTCAGGTTTACTCCAGTCCCTTTCCATTTCTGTACTTTGTTTCAGCCACATACACTGTACTTTTTGTAGCAAATCCTTTCATGTTAACATTCAATTCATATTCCTCAGCCCTCATCATATACTCTCTTTCTTATAACCCACTCACTTCTCCACTTCACTAGTATGATTTTAGTACTTTGCATATTTACTCCAGTTACTCAGATTTCTCAGTATTTAAGTACTTCAAATGTATTGTAGTACTTCAGTTTGTTAATTATATTCATCTCTCCACTATCTACTCAGTGGTTAAAACATCCTGGGTCATCTCTACCTGTCATTACACTTGTTGTTGTTTGCACTGAACAAAATCTCTGGTCTCTGGAGATCACACCTGGCCAAATCTTCAGTCAGGAAGCTGAGTATCAATGGTCCCCACCCCTGCATCAGCCCACTTACTGTCATCTGTAAATTGGATGTTAGAAACAAAGGAGGTGCAGTACATAAGCTGAAGCCATTGTTCATTCTAGCCCTCAATCCTTGGTAGCACTCAAACATGTTTCCAGAGATATATCCAGAGTCTCTGGTATTTCTCCCTGGCACTACTGTGTCTTCTATCTGCCCAGAACCTCTAGATTATATCCTGAAAACAAGTTCATGACAGGTGTAAATGCCTCAATATCAATTGAAAAGAATACAAAGACATCAAAGAATGAAAAATTATTCCAAGTCATTTTCCATTTCAAGTGCAATCTCATCCTCCTCATCTGCAGTGTCATGAATTCACCTTTTCTTTTTGGTGATCATCATTATCTTATCTTTGGATCATATCACAGGAACATCTAATGTCTGGGATAACACATGGATATTGCATGGACATCATAGGTGACTGTGCCCATGAGGATGACACAAGGCTTTCTTCTTTTTATGATCAATCATTACTTACATGCATAAACTATGAGTAGTACATGCATAGAACATGAGTTAGGTAGTATTTAGGTACATTGTTTATACTCAGAACCCTAGTCTTGAGCTGGTTTTCTCTCCACTAGTAATACAGTGCTCATTCCTACTCCCTTATCCCTTTCTCTTCCTGAGTGATTTGATGACCTCAACATTGCACTATTGAGTGTATTGTTTGTGTGTCTGACACTCAGGCTCATCTTCTTCATCCTCCTCCTCCCTGCCCTTGTCTTCATCACCCTAGTCATCACCTTGGTCATTACCCCCATTTTCCTAGTTTCTCAAGCAAGAGCAATAACATGAGCATTGAACCCCTGTGCTTTGAGAACATCATGTTGGCTGTTGGCAAGCTACAAAAACTCATTGCTCTGATTTCTTAATTGATGAGATGAATGCAATCATACCTTGCTCCACCATTTATACACATTTGTCTCCTTCTTGAGTTCAGAAGTGCTCTCAGGTTTCTTCTGCTCTAGATTGGAAATGCCATGCATATACACATGGACAAAATTCCAGCAGAGTTTCTGTATGAAGTGGTCATTCTTGGCAAATGATAAATTATTTTCAACATGAGAGTACCCAAAGCTTGCTGAGACCTGTCTGAATTTTTTGACTGCAATCTCTTTGTGGAGCCCATTGTATGACAATGTTGGATTGCAGATCAGAATGTCTGGTGCCCAACAATCAAGTTTGGCATGTGCCACAGTGCCAAACTTGAACAGAAGGTCAGATTCCTCCATGCATCAAATGTTATTTGAGATGGTGCTATTTTCTGGTAGAGATTGTAGCAGACACTCTACTCTGATGCAAGCATCATCAACACTGTCAGTATGCTCATCCAGGGAAGTAGTGGCTATATGCTTCAGTTGTGCTTAGGATGAGAAACATCTTTTCAAAAACAACTTCATGTCATCAGTGACCACTGGTGGGACTGCATTCTGGTCTGGCAGACCCCAGAGAATATGGATATGGAGCTCAAGTGTCAGCTAGATAAAAAAAAATTGATATAAATATAATTTCAAAAAAGCTGAGAGTTGAGAGAGTGCACAGTACCTTGGTCTCCTTTGCCTCTTATCAGTATTTCTTCTTTATCCAAATGCCACTCATTTGGTTGTTTGGGTTTCTTGTGTTTCTTTGAGCAATTAGGTCATGGTTTCTTTGTGTATGACAAGTAATTAGAGGTGCCACTGCCTTTTAATCTCTTGTGTTTAGAGCCTGAGGAGCCAGTAAGCTATGGTTGTGTAGCTCTAAGAGTTTGCTGAGAGACAACTGGGCCACTGTCCAAGGTGAAAGGGATGTCTTCCATAACAGAACCAAAGCAAAATAGTACTGATGGTGCAAGCAAATGGATGATTGACTTGGACTTTTGCAAGGCAAGACTTGTGCATAGCCTCATTGCATTGCCAACATGTTCCCAGTACATTGCATCCAAATTGTACAACATGCTTCACCCTTTGTCTTTGCAAAATAACTCTCAAGCATGTGACTGAGAAAATGTTGGATCTCATCAAAAATAGTATCAAATCTCATACAAATCATATGTCTGAAATGGCAAACTGCCAGCCAACTACCCTTAGGTTTGTCCCTTGTGTGTACTGAAAACCACACCACATTTACAACCTATTTCCAATCCCTTCTAACACTACTCTGATATTTCCAGTAACCATGATACTCCATTTCCCTTTAACCTTGTTACTATTTCTATGCTCAACAATACCTTGATCCTTATCAGAACAATATTCCTTTTATGAACATTTCCAATACCTCTTCCAACTCCAAGATACAACTTCCAATACTTATCATGATTCCTACTTTTATTATAATTCTGTTGCTACTAGTTATTGTTCTCTGATTAGTTAGATAATTAACTATCAACATATTTAAGTAGCTAGTTTGTGAGGTTGCCAAGTTTTGAGAGCATGAAAAAGCAATGAAATTAGGCAAACACAAGAGAGCTTCAAGAAAGTACTTAGAACTGAGTGAGCACTGCATATTCAAGGTACTCAGTTCAAGAAGACTAAGGAACTACTCTACAACTACACTACTTATATACTTATTCTAAATACTTGTTGTTAGCTAAATGGGTAATAAACCCCTTACTTTGGAATCTCTTAGGTTTCACAGTAATATGGTAGTTGGAAACATGAATGAATGTAGCATGTAATGCTTGGAGGTGAATTGGATTCTGCAAAACTCATATGTACAATAAAGGTAATCTAAAGTAAGTACAATGCAACACAGGGTTGCAGAGTATGTGTTCTATTCTTAGAGTATCAGTGTCTGGGAAGTAAGTCCCATACCTTACATAGTTCTTGCCCTGTCTCTGCAATCCAAATATCCACTCTAGTCTTCCTGCTAAGTTCTAAGTCTCTCTTACATTCAGACTTCCAACTCCTCTCTGATTCTCTTCTAGTTGACTTTTGGTCAACTAGTCTTATCTTGCCCTCATATTAGACTTCATCTCTAGTTGTATTTCACTCAAGTTATCACCAACAACCTTCCAACCCAGCAGTACTTCCTTCTAACATGTGGATTAAATCTGTAATTTAGAACCCAAGAAAACTGGAAGGGTGCAGCATACAAGCTGAAGACAACAGTTCTATACTTGTAGCATTATCATCAGAAACCTTTCCAATGTTTCTTCCAACTTTTTCATGGTAACACTATTGTGGTCTACAACCTTTAGTTCCCAAGTTACTTTAAGAACAAGTCTTTGATAGTGGAAATCCCAAGAGATGGTAGCTGAGCTACCACACATGAGGAATTTATATACCAATTTCTTTATCCAGAATATTCTAATTTCTAGAATATTCTGCAATGTTCCAAAAACTTCAAGGTTGTTGAATAGAGACTCTATCATATTCTAAAAAATAATGAACCTGACAGATTTGATCCTTCATTCATATATTTAGATGTAGAGTTGTTAGTACAGGATGCATATGGAGGTGAGCATACATGCTTGGTATTAAATTACATATGATATATCAGGGCTTCTGGAGGCTTGTGTAACAGTATCTGAATAGATTTTTGGTAATCTTTCACATATGGGATTGTATTTCCTACACAATAAATGAAAACCAACAAAATTATTATTTTGTGGATAGATGAATGTTCTTTAGGTTTCTACAAATCAATCTATTTAAAAAATTATAAAGAAATGAAGAGATTAAAGCATTCAATATTTTAAATGGAAAAGAGGCCCAAAAAATAACCAAAATCCTCCCTTTTTTTCACTGTCTGACTCCTTCTCCACCCCAACTTTCATTAGCTTTAGCTTCAGACCACACTTTGGTTTCCTTGACAAGTCCTTCTGCAAGTCCCAGCCTCCAACAGTTTCACACAACACACAACACACCTTTCACTCTTTCACTGCCTTTGCAACATCATGCTTTTGGTCCTTCATGTGCTCTCCCTCAATTTATTCCTCCAGCTCCTACCACTGCAGACACTGACTTTTAAATCTGCTAGATTTAGAAGGAATAAATAGTGGATAAAATAATAATGTATACATACCTCTATCTACTAGACATAGGGAGAATAAATTTATAATATATTCTTCAGTAAATTCAATCTTTATTCAATGTATTAATGTGCTGTTGTGAACTTGTTTCTAGGTATAATCTAGAATTCCCAGGCAGATAATAGCACAGTAAGGGAGAACAACTGGAGGCTCCTGAGATATCTCGAGAAACTCATTCAAGTGCTACCAGAGTTAGAGGACAGAAAATAGATGAGAACTTTAGCTTATGTGCTGTGCCCCCTTCATTCCTAGCATCAAATTCACAGGTGACAATTAGTGGACTAGTTCAAAAGCAAAAGTATGTGATACTCAACTTCCTGATGGCAAGTCTCATTTCCAAAGATGAATAGAAATGAGTAGTCATAGACTACAATAGTGCTATGTCAGAAAATGTCAGAAGTAACATGAGAAAGATTTCTGACTGTAATGCTAGAAGGTAAGAACTGTTGGCTTCTGCTTATGTGCTGCACCCTTCCAGTTCTTGTGGGTTCTAATTTGCATGTGATCCACACATTGGAATAAAATGTTGCAATGTCAGAAGGTTGTCAGAGATGACAAGAGGGTAATGACAGCTAGAGTCAAGCCTGGTATTGAGGGTGAGATAAGACTAGTCAATGTTAGTCAACTACAAGGGAAGTTGGAAAAGAGTCAGATGGTTGGAAGTAAATCAGAGAGACTAGTTGTAACTTAGTTGGGAGACTAGGGATGATCTTAGTCTATTCAGATTGGAGACTATTGTACAGAATAGAGCTACTTAAATACTGATATGCCCTAGGCAGATCTACACCTGAATACTAAGGAAAAATCACACCTTAGTACCCAAACTATGATATTAGTGAAAGCAACTGGATAAAACTGTCGCATCCTTATATGATGCAGTATGTGCCATCTCTGGACTGCTCATGATCATCCTAATGCTCTCCTAACTTCCTGCTCATCTCCAGTGTTTACTTGGGTTTACTCCAGTCCATTTCCATTTTTGTACTTACTTTGTTTCAGCCACACACACTATACTTTTCATAGTATATCTTTTTGTGTTAACATTCAATTTGTATTTCTTAGTCCTTGTCTGTCAGGGTTTACTATATTCCTGGAATATACTTGACCCATGGAATGTTCTAGAACATAGAACATTCTAGATCATGG
>JASFDF010000206.1:0-36465 GCA_036937115.1 Nidularia sp. FH-822889
ACAAATACATCATGGAGTTCAAAACCCTGGCAGCAGAGTCCAACCTCAAAGAAGATGTGGCTCTGATCAAATACTTCATGGAAGGACTGAAGCCCAGTCTTCTCACAAAGATCCACAACTGAGACACATTCCTCTCAACCATTGCAGACTGGTACAAGTATGCAGCCCAATATGACAACAACTATAAGCATGGAGCAGCAATTGCTACCAGACTCAGAAATCAAAGAGGGAATCCTAAAGACAGTGAAAAATGTTTCCACATCCCACAATACACCCCTACCCCAATCCCTGCCAGAAAGGATCTGAATGCTATGGATATAGACAAAATATCTATTGGCAGACTCACAAACAAACAAAGGATGGACCTGATGAAGAAAGGTGCATGCTTCAGATGCCAAGAAGTAGGACACCTATCCCATGACTGCACTAAGTATTCTGAGAACTCCCAGAATGCTTTGACCAGCATGATACAGCCCCAGAAAAAGATATATAAAGACACCATGGCTCACATTAGAGTCATGATGGGGGAACTCTCTGAAGAAGACAAGAGAAAGCCTATGATGAGATTGAGAAACAGGGTTTTTAAAGCAATGGACTAGGCTGACACTAGTTTTTCCATTGCTATCTTAAATGTAATTTTAGCTACAAGAAATCAAAATTCTATGAACATTGATGTTACAATTACTGAGAGAAAAGTCAGAACAAAACCCCTCATCTACTCAGGAGCAGGAGGAATCTTTTTAGATCAGAAGTTTGCAGAACAAAATGATCTAAAAATGGAACCTCTAGAAAAACCCATCATGGTCTATAACATTGACAGCACCCAAAATAAAACAGGAAGAATTACCCACTATACATGGCAGAACCTTCACATTGGAGGAGTAAAACTCTGAACCTGGTTCCTCATCTCTTGCCTTGGCCAAGAACAGATGATCCTTGGACTACCCTGGTTATCCCAGGTAAACCCAAGGATTGACTGGTATGAATGCACCCTGGAAATTGACTCCTCTTAAATCAAACCAGACTTCTCCAAAATTGTCAGGAACTCTAGAGAGAAAGACAGGAAACAAAAGGAAACAGTCACAGTCACAACCCCAGTCCTACCACAAAAGATAACTATAGAAGAAATTGAAGAAGGAGAACCACTCCTCATCAATACCTTCATCTGCAGAGAAAACATGGCACATGCTCTAGAAACATCAGAATCTTCCATCAACCCCTTCAAATACACCTTCATTAGGGCAAAAACCTCTGTCTCACAGACCCTAGTACAACAGGGCAAGAAGAAGGAGAAAAAGCCTATTAAAGAGCTGGTCCCTGAAATATATCACAAGTTCATACCAGTCTTCAAGAAGAATGCATCAAAACAATTCCCACTGTCCAGACCCTATGATCATGCAATTGATCTAAAACCAGATTTTGTGCCACAAGATTGTAAAATCTACCCTTTGACATCAGCAGAACAGAAGTTCCAGGATGAATTTCTCAAAGAAAATCTCAGAAAGAAATATATTTGATCATCAAAATCTCTGATGGCTTTCCCTTTCTTTTTTGTATCAATGAAAGGAGAGGGTGTCTTTAGACCTTGTCAGGACTACTAGTATCTGAATAACAGCACAATCAAGAACACTTACCCACTTCTGCTGGTAAGTGATCTTGTGGACAAACCAAAAGCAGTAATGGTATTCTCCTAAATGGATCTCCAAAATGGATACAATAATATCAGAATCAAAGAAGGAGACCAATGGAAAGCAGCCTTCAAAACAAATAGAGGGCTGTATGCACCAACAGTCATGTTCTTTGGACTATGCAACTCTCCCAGAACTTTCCAAGCATTCATGAACAATGCCTTCAAAGACATGATCAATGAAGGATGGATCATCATCTACATGGATGACATCCTCATCTTCTCAGGAAATCAGAAAAAACACCAGGAAATAATGACCAAAGTATTGGAACAGCAACACAACCTGTACCTGAAACCAGAAAAATGCAAGTTTGATGCACAGGAGGTTGATCTCCTTGGCCTTGTCATCACACCAGGAATCATAGCAATGGACCCTGCAAAACTCACAGGAATACAGGAATGGAAAGCCCTGACAACAGTTAAAGGAGTACAATCCTTTTTAGGATTTGGAAACTTCTACAGGAAATTCATTGGACACTACTTGGAAATAGCATGACCTTTGAACAACCTCACAAAAAAGGACAAAAAGTTTGAATGGACCACTGAATGCCAACAAGCATTTGACAAGCTCAAACAAAAATTCCTCCAAAAGCTGGTTCTGTCTATTCCAGACACCAATAAGGCATTCCTCATTGAATCTGACATCTCCAAATGGACAACAGTTCTATCAGACCACAAGAACCTGACCTACTTCTGAACAGCACAGAAGCTCTGAATAGACACCAAGCAAGATGGAATCTATTCTTATCAGAGTTTGCCCTTAACTTGATTCACACACCAAGATTGAGAATGGTACAATTGGATGCCCTATCTAAACAAGAAGACCTGTGTCCCAAAGAAGACATGGACAATGAAGATGTGATCATGCTTCCAGACCACCTCTTTGTGAAAGTAATCAATACCAAACTCCACACTGCCATCACAGAAGCTGTCATGAAAGACAACCTTATGACAGATGCAATCATAGCACTCAAAACAGGCAGAATTCCACCAATTAAGTCTGCCTTATCAGACTGGAAACTTGAAGACAGCACCATATTCTTCTGAGAAAGATGCTACATGCCTAATAACAAAGAACTCTGAAGGAACCTTGTGAAACAATGTCACAACTCACAACTAGCAGGACACCCAGGACAGTATAGAACACTCAAATTGGTCAAACATGAATATTGGTGGCCAGGAATGTATACATTTATCAAGAAATATTTCAAAGGATGCACAGCTTGTCAGCAGATGAAAGTTAATACACATCCAACAATGCCACCAATAACACTAATCCCAACACCACCAGAAACATATCCATTCTCCCACATAACAATGGATCTCATAACCAATTTACCTGAGAACAACAGAGATGATTCAACATTGGTTGTGGTCAACCACTCAGCTACAAAGGGGGTGATTTTAGTTCCCTGTAACAAGAAGATCAATGCACTAGGGATAGCCAACCTCATTCTGGACAACATTTACTGATGATTTGGACTACCCCAGCAAATTCTATCAGACAGAGACCCCCAATTCACTGCCAACATCTTCCAAGAACTTGGAAAACTCCTTGGAATCAAACTCATAATGAGTATGGCATACCATTCCCAGACAGATGGAGAAACAGAACAAGTTAATCAAGAAGTCAAAGTCTACCTTCAAATGTTCTGTTTGAACAATCAAGAAACCTGGTGGAACTTACTACCCATGGCAGAATTTGCTTACAACAACAGGAAACATTTGGCAAGAAAATGAACCCCATTCTTCCTCATGATGGGGTACAACCCCAAATCTATTCCTGGAATCACTGATTGAACCAATATTCCCAGTGTAGAACAATGCATGGACACCCTTAAAAGAGCACAGGAAGAGGCTGCAGCAGTGCACAAGCTCACTCAACAGATGGTCTTGCAACAAAACTGGAAGAGTTTCAAACCCTTTTCCATCAGACAAAAGATTTGGTTAGAAGCAAAGAACCTAAAGCTTCCATACCAGACAAGAAAACTTGCCCCAAAATGTGAAGGACCCTTCATCATTGACCAAGTACTTGGACCCTTGACATACAAACTGAATCTTCCAGAACAATGGTGAATCTACCCCATTTTCCATGCAGGACTTCTTACACCATATCAGGAGAATGAAGCACATGGACTAAACTTCTTAGAACCCCCTCCAGACCTAGTTGATGGAGCCAAAGAATACAAAGTCAAAGCAATCATGGGACATCAGAAACAAGGAAGGGGCATGCAATACCTCATGAAGTGGGTTGGTTATCCCACAGCCTCAAACAAATGGCTTGCAGAGTCAAATCTTCAGAACTCCCCTGAAATCCTGAAAGGATATAAAGAGAAGAATTGATTACTGTGAAAACCAGACAAAAGCACAACCACCATCATCTACCCCTCAGAAACAACCATGTCCCAATATGCTCAGACCTCATCCAATTCTTTTGCCACTGCCCCATCTGGCACACTGACTCCTGCACTCATCACACAGTGCCAAAACATGCTCAATACTTGCACTATGGACATACATGTAGTCCAACAAGTCACCTGTTCCAATAACCCTGCCCTCATTTTGCTTGTCCATCTATTACACTCTCAACAAGACCAGATTGGTAGGATGAAGGCATTCATCCAAATTCAAGCACAAGACATGGATGAAGCCCTAGAATCTGCACTTCAGAGTGGATTATGGGACTATATCAAAACAACAAACACAGAGAAAAGATGGAGCTCACTGTATCCATACCCTCCACCCCTCAGCACATGAAAGGCCCTTATTTACATTGAATGATACTCCCAAGAAGAAGTAGACCTATACTGTCAAGGCAATACACAAGTCAAGAAAGTGTTTGCACCAACTGCAGTAATGTGTTTCCAGTGCCATTGCACTGGACATTATCAGTCCAGTTGTTCAAAGTTTGTCTGCAGAGTATGCTGACAGGTTGCACCTGTCACATACCATTCCAATGGTTGGTGAATGTGTGATGTTGAATTGCATATATAGCCTGGGAATGCCTATGACTGTAACCAGTCATAGTAGCCTTTTGGCTCAGTTGGATTATTGTGTGTTTCCTGGCACAGTATTTCACAGCACCCAAGCATTACCCCTCTAAATACCCCAACAATAACAATTCTAATGAGTACCCAGATGATAATTACTATGACTTCCCTGACAACACCATTGCCAATATGACCAGAGAGCCATACCATTAAAATTCAAGTCTGGAGAACTTGATCATAAGAGGTAGGTAATGTTACAAATTTCCTATACAAGTAACTCACTATGCAATACCTTTTCTTTATTTAGAACAATTGTCACATGAGTAGCTATATTAGACTAGCCAACAGTAACAGTAGTTATACTTAGTATACTACACACAGACCATCATAGATTACTATAAGTAGTGCTCAGTACTCAGGTCTTGCTCTTCAGCTTGACCTAGGCCAATATAGCCTTAGTAACATCTTTGCTCAATCCCTCAAACCTAGGACTGACTCAAACCTCTTAGACTTAGTCAAGAGGCTCCTCAGAACCTAAGCTTCTCCTGATAGAGACTTAGCAGCTCAACAGCTGTCCTTAACAACAAGAAGTATGTCAATCATCAACCTCAGGAACATAACACATGGTCTCACCACTGTTATAACAAACCCAGAAACTCCAAACCAACAAACCTTGCCTTGAACCTATAGCAAAGGCTTAACTGCTGTAACAGCAGTAGTGGCCAGGATAGCTGGCATCCAAAAAGAAAATTATGTTCATATTTATGTAGTCAATAGGAAGAGTATACAAATATGTAGTCAAATACTTCAGATGTAATGTAGCAAAAGAAATGCAGGATATTTATTCTGAACACTCAGAATGTACAAGAATAAAGTTACTGAGAGATCAGATAAGATAAGCTGTTTATTTCTTTTCTTTTTTCTCTTTCCTTTTTGGGATTTGGATTGGATTCCCTTTTCAGCGTACATGTGTTGTAGTGGGGATGGATACCTTGGTACGTACATGTTTTGTAGAGCATAGATGGTGACGGAACGCAGGCGCAGACATGGTTGGGAAACGGGAATCCACGGCGGTTGTAGGTCCAGGAGAGACGGGTGGAGGCACGGAATCGATTGGATGAGTGGCCCAGGAAGGCAGTGGACAGTGATCGTCACTCCACACCCACACAAGTCGCAGTGGAGCATCTGCCCTCAGCGTAACATACTGAGATGTCGGAGGTTCGTCAGCAGAATGGAAGCATACAAGAAGAGTCTCAAGCAAATCCGATGTTTAGACTGTGAATGTGCAGCGGCGGTGGCTTGACGCCTGACTTCAAGCACGACAATCGCGGCTAACTACTTGTATGGTCAGCGGACACAGGAACACGCTGGCCACATTTGTTATCGATGTCAATTTCATTGGGTAGCTGGGCAGCACTACCGCGTCGTCACTCATCCATGCCAACTGGAAACATGCGTTTTTCAAAAGATGATGAATTGTTAAATTTGTTATGGTGGACTGGTATGAATGGTGAATTGGTATGATACAAAAATGCATGTGAAACCGATTTTTTAATAGCAAAAAAAGCAAGCAAAGAAAGCGAGAAATGAAAGAAACCTGGACCATTCAGGCTCTTTTCGAGCCCTCCTGACTGAAGAGGGCTCTACACACCGTCGGTGTCAACGCACAACCACCGACGGGGCACAAGTATGCTGTTAGATTGGGATTTCGGGAAAACACCAGAGATTCCAAGAGCTTCACAACAGACATTCTTGTTCTCGACAGAATTTGTGCACAGGTGATGATGTCCGACGACTTGACCAATGACTCCCTCTTTATACGACCCCTTTAGTCCCTCCCATCCTTTCCTAATAGTAAGCGAGAACAAACTTCTTTCGACGCAACGACTCGTAACCCTAGCGTCCACCACCCGCACACTATTCCCCTCTCCCCGAGTCCGAGAACACCACTCGGCACCGATAGTGATACTGATGCCGATCATTTCATCATCCTAGATGCTCACACTCTCCTCGACGACCGGGCGAGCGCCGCGCGTGGGGGTAGGGTAATCGGACCGCCCATCGTTGTGCCCTTCGAGAGGGACAGCGAGAACGACGGGAAGGCAGCGAAGGGGTCGTTCGGCGAGGGCGACGCGACCATCGAGTGCGTAAACTTTCCGAAGGCGAGGCGCTGCCCGGGGCTGAGGAGAGCCTCTGCCTCGGCCGCAGGTACAATGGCCTTCTTCACTGGGGCACGGGGGGACCAGAGGGAGCCGTCCTGCTCCCCAAACATGAGTTGAGTTGGGCCTGGAGAGGCGAGTCCCGTCATGTCTACGTCCATCTGAGCAGAAGCGGGCCCCGCAGACACGGGCTCGGCTTCCAGTGTGACGGACTGCCAGAAGGCCTGCGCGAGACTTGTGCTGGCCGGCTCGGGCACGACAAGCTCACCCGCTGCGTGCGTCGAGAAGGACTGCGCGAGGGGCGACGGGACAGCCTTGAACGCGCTGGGGAAGACCGGGTGCGACGTGAGCTGAATAGGTGCAGGAACACGTTTCTTAGGCGTGCTCTCCAATTTCTTCTCGACAGAGCGTGCGCGGGCACGGGCGGGAAGGCCCTTGATCATGTCTCCGCGCTCACGGTGCTTCGGCCATCCGCGCTCCACGGACCGCCCACGCTCATCGCTCTCTGTGTCTGCCATCGTGCTCTCAGCAGGGGAGACAGGAGCAGATGGGTACGGAGAGCGGGGGTACGACGAGAGCGATTTGCCGAGACCGCGCTGGCGTGCAGCCGGAGGCTGTGCTGCGAAGGCGACAAGGCGTGCAGCAGCTGCGCGCTCAGAGGCGAGGTTGAGCTTGGGCGAGCGGGGGTCCTCGAACTCGGTGATGGTGGGCGACATGTATTGGGTCAGGGGCACGGGCATGGCAGGTGCGGCGAGGCGGAAGTCCTGCACGGACGGGGAGAACGTGCGGTCGCCGCGCGAGGGGAGAACCAGCGGGTTCGGGGAGACGAGGATCGGCGCGCGGTCGTATGTGTTTGGCGAGTGTGTGGCGAACATCGCGAAGAGCGAGGGCGTGGCCGGGAAGTGCACGTGCGGTGACTGGGCGATGGGGGACATTTTCACGCTGAAGCTCGCGGCGAAGGGGAACGGGCTCGGCGAGAGGGGCAGGGGCGCGGGGCGCTTGAGGATGGAGCGCGGGGTGGTCGGCAGCTGCACCTTCATAAAGGAGGAGCGGGCGGGGGAGGTCATGCTGGAGCGGAGGATGGATGCGGACGCCATTTGTGCGTTGGTTCAGTCGAGAAGCGAAGAAGGTTGTGTTGTGAAGGTGTAGGAACTAAGCAATGTCTTGACCAGCAAGGCAGAGCTATGGCTGGGAGGATGAAGGTAAGTAAGGAATCGTCATAGAGAATACTATAGAGAGTATATGAGCCAGCGAACTCACATCGTAAAATCGTTAGAGTCGTTAACGGTGACACACACAGCCAGTGGGTGGGTATCGCACGCCTTCATCTGCTGGCGCGTTATATACCATCTGTTGTCAGGGCAAGAGCACGTGGTTGCTGATACAAAACGCCTCGTTCTCGCGTATTTCACCCGGTACAGCCTCAAGGGTTTGGATACTGATCTCACTTCCTCAGAGCGCTCAGGGTTCAACTGCTCTTCTGACGGAATATAATACACCTCAGTTGCATTGCTGCATCAGGGAGCATGATGCTGGTACTGCAGTAATTGTTCTGCTTGCGAGAGCGGTTATATGGTTGTACAAAGCTTGAGCTCATCATGAAGACCGTATTATCCTCCGACAACAGCGTCGCAAACACGGTATTTGAGTCTGAAACTGCACCGGCCCAATTGATCTCCGATAGCAGCCATAGGTATCCTCGCTGCGTCGCCGCCCTCACCGCTACACCGTCCACCAAGCGACCAACTCCCCTCCGCGAATCCACACCGGGCCTTGAAAATACGGACTAATTCAAAGACAGCCTACAACAAGCGTCTAAGGGCACGTCGGGCAGAGCGAAATCCCCGAGATAAGACGTAAAAGATTACATGAGTATACAACTTCTTGGGCATGCCGCGCGGCTTGCCAGGCAAATCGCGATTTCATGAAGATCATCATGCGTTTGTCGTGATGGGTGGCCAGTATATCAGTTTTCCGTCATAACTCCCTCTGCTTCAAGCAGCCCAAAACCTCTGCACAGGCGCCTGCATCAGTGATTACGAATCACGCGACCACTACCTCGGAATTTAGAGAACGAGAACGATAATGAACTTCAATCAAGGCTTCTTTTACAAACGATTAGATTTAGCGTTTGCCGTGCGCCCGAAGTTCGTAACATTTACATTGATTTAATTACTCGTACGAGCGTTGTGCCCATCAGGAGAGATGGTTCTTGGAGATGCGCTGGGTGTGCTCCTGCATTTCTCGGTGTTGGAATATTTGCGAATGAATCAGCTGCTGAAAAACGAGTACCAAAAATGGAATAACGCATAGAGAGTGGAGGAGCGGTGATTGCGAGCTATAGATCCGGAATTAGAAAGAAACAAGCAGTACTAGGATAAAGGCTTGTCTACGGAGGCGCTCATATTGTAGAGTGGGCAGTACAGTGTCTACCGTCAGGCTAAGTGCCGTCTTGAGAGCAGTGCCAATGCGACCTAAAATAGGAGATGGAGGCGGTCATTGTAGTTGGGGTGCAAGTGACGACACCCCACCGCAGACCGTAATCCTTCAGATGTGATCATAGACGTGATGGTAGACGCCACGCTATTCATGACATATGAACGATGATAGATGCATAACGTTAAATGAACAAGAGAACAAAGGCCACTGGCGATGCTGAGAGGCTTCTAATGCAGAGATTAAGGCTGGACTGTACATAAGATTTGCAGAGCACCGCTTTCTGGTGAGCCCTGGGAGGGAACTGGTGGTATGTGCTGATGTGAGTTGGTCCAGCGCATCAGAAGGCGCTTGCAAGCAGCATGACGCGCCATGCGTTCATAAGGAAATCGAGGACGATCCAAGACGCTGATGCGCCCTAGGAAAGACTCGTTTGGGAATATGTGTCGCCCAACTCCGGGTTCGGGGAAGCCATATGGCACGTACACGGTATGGCCCATAAATGCTAGCGGAGTAAGCCAGGTGAGAACCGGCCGAGGGAGAAGCGGGGGGAGGCACCGCGGTTGAGATGGGACAGCAATAAGAAATCGCGTGCATGATAAATTGAAATTCTTGATGTGACTCTGCAGCATCGTGCTTGATAACCGGCAGTGAGCAATATTGAGCCCCTATTACAGCGAGGCGGAAGAAAAGCCGTGCATGACATCGTGGGCAACGTCCGCTGAAGACCTAGGTTAGCGCTGGGGAAGGGCAGTGCCATGGGCAACTGTTGCGCCGGATATAAAGGAAAGTGGGTCGTACGATCAATGGAGGAGTAAGTAATTGGGACCGTGGGAAGATAAGTTTGAAGTCACTGTCACTGTGTGTCTTGCCGGAAGATGGCACGCAGCGTGCTCCCGGCCGCTAAGTACAGCGCCTACTGCATGCCTCCCAATGCCCGCGATCTCTAAGCCCCCGCCATCGAACATCTTCGACGATATCGACGATGATGGCTGGCAGGACATGCCCGTTGTCCGCGAGGACGAGTTTGCCAGCGGCCTCGACGAGGAGGACCAGAAGAAGTACCACTACATGCCCTCAGCGAAGGGCAAGACCGCCGCCAACGCGACGGGCAACCTGATTGATGTTGACGATCTGGGAAACGAGTGGCGCTCCAAGCTCGATCGGGACGAGAGCGAGTACACGCGGCTGAGGGTAAATGAGGAGGATGAGGCGGACGAGGTGCATCTGAGGACGAAGTATTTGTTTGACGAGGACAAGGCGATGACGCCCCTCAGCCAGATGCAGGCGACGAAGAACCTCCTCACGGAGGCGCAGCGCATTGCTTATGTCGGCCTATGTGCCTTGACCAGCCGGGAGATGGCGCAGACACTCAAGGGCGTGCGGCGCAAGGAGCTCAAGGCCGCCGTGACGAATATGGAGCTCTGGGCAATGAAGATCATGGGCCGGCTGTACTACCACATGGAACTGGAGACCCAAGGTGTCGTCTATTTCGCTGTACTTCTACCGTTTGACCAGGGAAACTGACTGGATCTTCGGGAGACAGAGCAGAAGATGATTGAGAGCCTCGCGGAGCATGGCGTGCAGGCGGTCGATCTAGTGCCCTCGCTCATGACGACGCATACGGTTGCGAATCCGGAGTATGATCCTGAAGAGGCAAGACGGAAGGCGAAGGACGAGGAGCAGCATGCACTGGACTACCCCGACTCGCCGGCGGATACAGAGTCGATATCGGGGGAAACGCTCGTCGAGCACGATCTGCTCTCCTCGCCGCAGACACCCAAGGAGGAAGATTCCATGACGCCCCCCGGCTCTCCAACCCGCGTGACACTCCCCACCGCCGAAGGCTCCCCCGTCGCTGGCAGGATCATGTCCAACCCGCACAAAACGACCGCCAAAGTCCTACAAGACACCTCCAAGTCCGCCATGCCAGGCGTCTCCACAACCCTCTCCTCTGCAGACGAGAACGTAACGCTCGACATCCGATGGACAGTCCTCTGCGACCTGTTCCTAATCCTTATTGCGGACAGCGTGTACGATGCGCGCTCACGCGTGCTGCTGGAGAACGTGGCGCAGAAGCTGGGTCTGGGGTGGCTAGACGTGGTCAAGTTTGAAAGCAGGGTCACGGAGGCGCTGGAGATTCAGGAGGATGTGGAGAAGCTGGAGCAGCAGGAGATTGTGGAGGGCGCGAAGAAGGCAGGAAAGAGGAGGCGGTACGTTATGATGGGGCTAGCGACACTTGGTAGGTGCTGCTCGTCTTCACTTGTACTCAGAATTGACCGTATACCCGTACAGGTGGTGGACTGGTGATTGGACTCTCGGCTGGGCTGCTTGCGCCCGTTATTGGTGCTGGGCTTGCTGGTGCTTTTGCTACTGTCGGTGTGACTGGTACTGCCGGGTTCCTTGGAGGAACCGCTGGTGCTGCGGTTATCACGACTGGAGGTGTGCTTACAGGATCGGGTATCGCAGCTCGGGGAATGTCGAAACGTACACAGCAAGTCCGGACGTTTGATATCCTCCCCCTGCACAACAACAAACGCGTTAGCTGCATCCTCACCGTTCCAGGGTGCGTGTACAATTTCATCATATCGGTATGTCAATCTAATCATTGTATAGGTTTATGAACGGGATAAACGACGATGTGCGGCTGCCTTTCAGCGTCCTCGACCCCATCGTAGGCGATGTATTCAGTGTCCTCTGGGAGCCAGAGATGATCCGGGAAACAGGAAGCGCGCTGAAGATCCTCACGGGCGAGGTCCTCTCGCAAATCGGCCTGACTGTGCTGCAGGCCACAGCCATGACCACCCTGATGAGCGCCCTGCAATGGCCGATCAGTAAGTTCCTTTATCCTCTTCATTGCATCATCCATCATTATGGAAAATCCGATTCTCACCACTATTACCGATACTAACTGGTATCCTGTGCAGTCCTTACCAAACTCGGCTACCTCATCGACAACCCCTGGAGCAACGCCCTTGACCGCGCGCGAGGCGCCGGGCGCGTGCTCGCGGACGTGCTCATCCAACGGCACCTCGGCGTGCGCCCCATCACACTCATCGGCTTCTCCCTCGGCGCGCGCGTGATCTTCTATGCTCTCCTCGAGCTCGCCAAGCAGAAGCAGTTCGGCATCGTGCAGGACGTATTCCTCCTCGGAGCGACCCTGACTGCATCAACGACATCGTGGCTTGAGACACGATCAGTGGTGTCGGGGCGGTATGTCAATGCGTTTGCGAGAAACGATTGGGTCTTGAATTACTTGTTCCGCGCGACAAGTGGGGGGGTGGGTACGGTGGCTGGCTTGAGGCCTGTGCAGAATGTCCCCGGGCTGGAGAATGTGGATGTTACGGATAAGATTGCAGGACATATGAGCTACCGGACGTTCATGCCGCTCATTTTGGATCAGCTGGGGTTCCCAGTATTTGCCGACTACTTCGATGAGCCGGAGGTGCGATGCTTAGTTGTCTTTCTTTACATTGGTCTGACTGAGGTGTTGTGATCACTAGGAGCCCGACTTTACGGAGGAGCGGATAGTGGTTCGTGAGGATGAGCAGAACAAGAAGAAGGGGTGGTTCTCTCGTCGGAAGTCGACGCCACTGAAGCAGCAACATGTCTCTCGACCCCCCTCATCTGCCACTTTCCAGAAGCCCCTAGGCACCCCGAGCGGGAAATCAGGTGCAGTGGACGACGACGACGACCTCCCACCACGTATGGAACCCACCACCGCTTCTACGCCCGCATCACCCACAGCCCCCATCTCAGGAGTCGACACCACCCTCCCCGCCTCCCAACCAGTCTCAGGCACTACCACGCCCGCGAACGCAAACGACTCCAACCCCAGCCTCCCGATGCACGCGGGCTTCGACCTCAGCGCGATGAAGGACATGCTCACCAACGCAGAGCACAACCCCATCGAGCTCAATGTTCCCCCGGCGACGGAAGCCACCGCGAAGCTCGCGCCGCCCCCTGAGCGCCCTGCGAGCCGCTCGCAGTCGACGCCTCCGACGCATGTGGGCGGGCCGGCGTGGGGGCACGAGCCGGACTTGCCGGGGCACTTTGCGAGGAGCGTGTCGATCAGTGGTAGGTCGCGGTTCCAGGATGGCGGGGAGAACGATGACGATGACGAGCCGAGGCGGGGAGGGATGTATGCTTCTTCTTCCTCGTCTTCGCAGGCCAACGGGTATAGGGCTGGATCATCCTGGAACTCCTCCGGTGTCGGAGCAACACCCCGCCCCTCGCACATGCCGCTTACCTTCGCCGCGGACGACGACGAGCCCCCCTCATGGGGTGCCCCCTCCTCATCCGCACTCAAGACTCCCACTGCCAACCCCTTCGCCATCTCCTCCCCGCCTTTCGCCGGCGGGAACCCTTTCGCCTCCCCATCCACGTCCTCGCTCGCAGGTAACCCATTCGCCTCCTCCACGCCAGTTTCAGCCTTCGCCCCGTCTGCCTCGTCCGGGATGGTATTTGGCTCCGACGCCGGGTTGGCGTTCGGTGCGGCAGACGGGACGATCACAGCCCCGCCCGTCGCAGATCCGTGGAGAGTGGGAGGCGACTCGGGGAAACGCACGCCTGGGTTTGGGACGAACGCGAATCCGTGGGGATAATTGTGGAGGGTAGGGGGCCGGCACTAGTGATCCAGGCTGCAGATGATAAATAGAGAGCTCGAAGAGTTGTAGTTAGATGTACGTGTACTCAGGTGTTTGCTTTTTTTTTTCTTGCTGTTATTTCCGGAGTCATCTCATTCATTCCTCCCTTCATTCCACATGCATTATTTCTCGCTCAAGTACTATCCTGCAATTTATTAGCATGTTCGTCGGGACATTAGTGTGCCCCTGCATAATATCATTGTCTTCATACATAGGAATTCATTTGCTGAATGATATTAGTTATTCATCTGCTTAGGCTATGGCTTCGATTTCGAGTGCGTGCAGGTAGATGTCTCTAATTTCTGCGCACCATGTCCGAGGGTATGTTCAGGGATGCACTTGGTATTTTCATAGATAAATGAGGGGAGCTGCTGGAATTCAACTTGAAGTCCTTTGGTGATTTCGCCGAGAACCACTGTGTTCAATGGCAAAGCCAGCGCGTCCTGGCTAAACGCCGTTACAGGCCACACCAATCCGTTCTTTGTCATTTCCAGTTGCTAGCTGTTAGTATGATTAAATACTCATTATACGGAGATTCCGAAAACAGATACCAAAGTGTGCGACATTAAGATTTGGGGCAATGAACACGCTCCCTAAGTAATATCGTTCAACAAAATTTTGTAACACCAAATGTGTGAGGTCTACCGGCAAAGAAATCCAGTGATATGCTTTACTCAGGTATCGTCTTAAATTCAAAGTCGCTGATACCAGAAGGAACATGAATGATGTTTGCTATTGTCAATAACACACCTTCAAGTAATCTTTGACCAGTAGTTTCTCGTACATCGCCAATCCCAGGCATTGGGAACGTCGTTCCTCCGCGATCGCGGTAGCATATAGAAAGATCTTTGTCTGTCACTATCACACTCAAAACAAGCAAGGAAGGAAGGAAGGAAAGAAAGGAAGAGGAAGCCCGCATTCTCCTGGCTGATAGTAATCGGCCCGAGCAAAGTCTTGCTCTTGTCCGCCTCCATAAGCACGAAAAGTGAATCATTGCGAACATGATCTACGATGAATCCGGGGCAACCTTCTCCAACATAGACGCCATTAGCGCCGACGCGTACCCTTTATGCTGGTGTTGGGGGTCGGTGGCAAGGTTGAAGCACCACCAGCGAGTAACGGGTTCCTGTTAGGACCATGGGTCATAAGTAGTGTGTATGTAGGGGAGGGGAGGTTCGTACGTACGCCGTCAGTGAACAGCCGCTTGTCCGTCTTATCCGAGATCTCGATGAGCTGCGATATCTCCTCAGCAGCGAACCGAGAAGATAATGTAGGGAATAGCTTATAGTCTCCGCCTGAAATTGCCTCGCCTCCTTCAAGAGTTTCTTCAGAAACGCTTCGTATCCCAGTTTACATTGTGTTTCTCTAAACTCCAGCATCACTAAAAAGCTCACAGACGAGATAGAACCCCGACGCACGTCTCAAACAACCCCCTCCCATAAGCAAATCAATACGCCACCGACACAATCCTGCCCTCGTTGTCGAGCACGGTGTGCACCTTGCCCTCGAGCAGTGTGATGCGGAGCATAGTGCTAGCATGGTGCACTCGTATTCTGCGTACATGGTCCAGTCTCCACCGAGGAAGGCTTGTGCGCCGATGTCTGTGGTTTAGGGTGCGTCAGTGAGGTAGTGGAGATGAAGATGAATTACAGCCATGGAACGCAAGGGTGAAGTCTACGATGAACGTTTTGCTGTTCTTCTGCGAGGTGATGAGTATGGGGGTGATGATGTGGAGGAGAAGTATGCTCGCCTGTCGTGTTCTTGAGGTGCTCGATGCGCATGGCAGCCGTGTCTGGGGTGTGCTCGTTGGAGAAAGACGGCTGAGAGTACATATATTCGATCGCAATGTCATTGCATGTACCTACTCACGCGAAGATGGATGGGTGACGATTTGACTGACTGACTGATGAAGAAGGTGAGTAGAGTATAGAGAACGAGAATCGCAGAGGTATTGATCGTGCACGCTCGCCGCTCGATTGTCCTGGTCCAGGACATGTGGGTCTCTGTTATCGCGGAGGCAGAGCGCGGTGGATCTATGCTTGCCCGGCCCATTTGTGATCGTGATCATCAAAGCGAGCGCATACTCGCTGTAATGCGGGCAGGAGATCGGGCTGCGCCAGCTGAAAGGAAGGTATCAGTTGCGAACTTGTATCTGGCCAATGTTCGGCGAGCAGTTGTGGATTGGAGCGATTAGACATCCGGACCTTCGAACCCTCGAAATAGATGTTCATAGCGATACAGGAAAATACAAAGCTGCAAAACGAAACACCTATCAGTACCTCTTTCATACCAACCCTCAACTACAAATTATGCACTTACCTCAAACAACAACAGCCTCTTTCCTCCTTCTCTCCTCCTCCCGCTCCTTAAACTTCCTTTGCGACTCCTCCTGCTTCGACAATGCCTTAACCTGCCTTTGCCTCTTCCTCCTCCCATTACCCCTCTTCGGCCCATCCAGCACAACGGACTCCATCATCTTCTTCTTCCGTCTCACCACCTGCTCTGAGCGGAGTTTCTCGCGCTTCTTGTCTCGCTTGCGCAGGGTCGTCATGGAGGCTTTGAGGAGCGCGCCGTAGGCGTGGTGAAATTTGTCTAGCTGGCCGGGGGCGACCTGTACAGCGGGGGGATTAGGATGGGTTGCACAGGAATTGGGGCACGACGCACGCGGGTGGAAAACTTGGTTTTGCCTCCGTCGGTCGCGCGTAGGAGGCATGGATATTCGCGGATATCGTCAGCGTCGCCATCTTCATGTTTCATCGCGGCGTCCTCGCCATCGTGGGTAACTGCAACAAACGAAGTCAGCTCCAGCACCCGCACGAGAGGTCGAGATGATTGCGCACGCCGTTTATGTGTGAGCCACACTGAGCCCTTCGTCGATTCGAACAGCGCCGACAACTGGCTCAGAAACTACACATTACAGATCAGGAAAGCATATCGTGTAGGCGGAAGAGGAGGGTACGCACGGTGTCATTGTCGACTAGCTGCATCGGAGGATGAGGCAAGCTAACGGCGGACGCGGATTGGCTCAATGCGCCGCACGTGGCCCTAGCCGGAAAAGGCAGGTGAGATTGTCGGGCGAAACGAGACGATTGCCTCATCAGCACGCCAGCACAAGGTTTTTCCTTTTATTTCTTACTAACGAGATATGGGGGTACGCATCCATCTTTTCCCCCTTCACGGTGAACTGGTAATATGCAGGAACTCGATACGAAAGCTATTACAGCTACAGGATTCCCGTCACCTCGCGGGGGCGCGTCCCTCATGCTCTCGTTCCGCCTGCAGAGCAAAGTCACTCTGATCATTGGCTCTGGCACACTTGCGGCCTCGCGTGCGTTTGCGGCCCTGGAGGCGGATTCCACCGTTATTGTGCTCGCGAAGGGCGGCCTCGCCGCTGCATGCGAGGAAATTCAGTGGCGCGCGCAGCGGGGGGAGATGACGTTCCTCGACTGGGACGCTTTGCCAGGCACATCTGCCACTACTGGCAATGATAAGGACCTTGAGGCCCTCGAGGCGTTTCTCACCACCACCACTGGAATTTCACTGGCATGCATTACAGACACCGTCCTCGGCAGTGCGCACAGGCGCATACCTGCCTCCGCCGCTGCCATCTACGCTCTACTCAAAGCACTCAACATCCCTGTCAATACTACCGATATGCCCGCACTGTGCGACTTCTCCTTCACTTCTACACATCGATTCCAGGACCCCGACACCGGCGCCCCCACGCCTCTGCAGATTGGCGTCACGACGAACGGGCAGGGGTGCCGCCTCGCGGGGCGGCTGCGTCGCGAGATCGTGGCGAAGCTCCCGAAGGAGGCGGGGGCGGCGGTGCTCAAGGTCGGGCAGATGCGCGGGCTGGCGAAGGCCAGCTCACTCTCAGAAAAAGATGCAGGGACTTTGCACGACGACGAGGAGGATGCAGACGCGAGCGAAGACAGTCCCACGAGCACACCGAATCGGCCCGTGCCCTCGCGCAGCCCCTCGGAGGTCGAAACGCACGCGGAAGCCATGCGGCGGCGCATGAAGTGGGTCGCGCAGGTGAGCGAGTACTGGCCCCTTGCGAAGCTGGCTAGGATGAGTGAGGGGGAGATGAAGGAGGTGCTGGCAGGGGAGAACGCCGGTGTCTCTTCTTCCTTACTTTTCCGAGCGCAGGGGACAAGCGCGGATTCACCCCATGGCCTGTCTTTATCCCGCCCCGGGCGCATCTTGCTCGTCGGCTCCGGCCCAGGCCACCCGTCCCTCCTCACCCTCGCCACGCACCGCGCCCTCACCCAACTTGCCGACCTGGTCTTATCAGACAAACTGGTCCCTGCCGCGGTCCTGGCCCTCGTTCCGAAGCATGTGGAAGTACGCATCGCGAAGAAGTTCCCGGGCAATGCGGAGGGCGCGCAGATGGAGATGATGCAGATGGCGGTGGAAGGCGCAAGGAAAGGGTTGTGTGTTGTCCGTGTACGTTCCCCCATTCCCCCATTCACTTAAAAAATAATAACCATAAAACTGACTCTCATTCGCATACAGCTAAAACAAGGCGACCCAATAATCTACGGCCGCGCCGGTGAAGAAGTCCTCTACTTCCGTTCCCATGGTTTCGAGCCCCTCCTCATCCCCGGGGTCAGCTCCGCCCTCGCTGCTCCTGCCCTTTCGGGCATTCCCGTCACCCAGCGCGGCGTCGCGGAGTCGTTCGTCGTGTGCACGGGGGTCGGGCGTGCAGGGAAGGCCGTGCAGCTACCCCCGTACGAGCGTGGGCGCACACTTGTCATTTTGATGGGTGTAGCGCGGTTGCCTCAAGTAGTGGAGGCCCTAGTGGACCCAGAGGAGTCGGAGAGGAGACGGGGCCCTGCCTACCCCGCCTATCTACCGATAGCGATCATAGAGCGCGCGTCGATGCCCGACCAGCGCATTGTGTCCTCCACACTGTCCCACATCGTTTCTGCCCTTGAGAGTTTGGGCGAGCAAAGGCCCCCGGGGATGATGGTGGTGGGTTGGGCGGCGCTGGCACTGGAGGGAGCGGGGGATGTGGGAGTGTTGGATGAGGGTGCTGACGCGGAGGATGAGGAGAGGGTGCAGAGGTGGCTGGGGGAAGGGCAGGGGTGGAGGGTAAGGGAAGGGCTAGATGGGGAGTGGGAGGATATGTGAATGGTGGTTTGATGTGGCGGGTCGGTGTCAAGACGGGAAGGAACGAGATGCTGGCGACCTTACTCCCGTCGAATCTCGCCCTTGACCTCGTACTCAACGCCAATCTGCGATGCACGTGTGCGGTGGAGAGCAGGGACGTGACTATCCACTCGTGGTGGGGTTGGGGACGTCAATGGGTCGGGAAGGAGCCGGGTACTGGTGGGCATGAGAGTGCAGATACTTCTTCCGTCGGCCCTCGCACTTGCCCTGAACATTGTACAACGCCGATCTATGGTGCATGTCGTGGCTTGCTTTTGCTCATCATTTCACCCTCAGTGGCTTCTATGTCTCCTATCCAACAATGATGATCCACTCCACCAAAATAAACATGTCTTCTCCCGTGACGGGACGCGGGCCCGCCTTCTACTTCCTCTTCTTTCCGTCTAGAGCCGAGGAATCTCAAAAAACAACATTTGGTTCAATACCCACTTCGGACCCGACCAATCAACGTCGGGTGCGGGCCTACCTTTCACTTCTTTCACTTTTTCTCTGGGCCGAGAAAACTCAAAAAACAGCATTTCGTTCTACCTACACACATACGCTATCTCCTCGTCTTCGCCCATTCCCGATAATCAGCTTGATTCCTCTTCGCCTCCCTATATACCGCCTCCCAATCCCTGCACTCGTAAATCCCATGCAGATTAATCGGGTTTTTATGCGACGCGAACTGGAACGACTCGAGCTCCAAATCCCCACGACACTGTATCATCTGCCGCAAATAATTCAAACAATGCCGCCCCACCGTCGTCGGCTCCCCGCCGTCGCTGCGCACCGTCTCCGTGCGCACGATGTCGAGGCAGCGCAGCTGGTGGAACAGCGAGATCGTGTATGGCTGACGGTAAGGGCCGAGGTGGAGCAGCCCGTCCCCTGGGACCTGCGCAGACCACTCGGCAGCCCCGTCAGGCGTGTCGAGCCGGAAGTGCTGTGGGTTGTCGAAGGCCATGAGGACGGGTTTGAGTTGGATGGGCCAGGTTTCGGGGTGGTCTTGGCCGACATAGGCTTGGGATATCGTATGCTTATTAGGCTTCGAATGAGTGATGGGGCGCTAGTACTCACTATATTCCCTCGATACCTCGGCGAATTTATTGATCAATATTGTGCCTGCGATCTTTACCACCAGGCTTAGCGCGATCAGAGCGAGGCTGATAGTACCCAAGGGCATTTGTGTTCGAGTTCCACTAATAGATGGCGAGTGCATCGCGCTTTCTGCCACAGGTGGTCTACTGCTTGGGCACTCATTTATTGAATGCTTCACAGCCATTTAAGCCCTCCCTTATTAGTACGCTGCAGATCCGTGGATAGGTCGCTCGTAGTTCTATATACAGCTGTGATGAGCAGATGTACCAGCACTAAGGCTTGTTGATCTGAATCTGATTGAACCTCATTCCTGTTGGGCCAGCTTGCTGGGTAGGCACAAGTCTTGGATTATTTTCGGTCACTAGTGAGTTATCCTATATTCAGTACAATTTCTACATGGTGACTTATTCCTCACTGTGCCCTACATCCAGATTGGGATCCACAGTCGGAATCGCCGTATAAAGCTCTACAGTCAGTGCTATATTTACAACGCTAAGTTGACCCGGCACCCGTTAGCATCATGGCGTGGTGATAGTACTCTGTACATCGGTTTGATGAAAGAACCATGGCCCACGCAAGCTGCCGGATGTCGAAGAAGCTTCCCAGAGCATTCCCGTATAGAAAGATGGAACATCCGAATCATCGAGCTGGCAGCATTTTTCGTACTCTGTACTATTGTGAATTTGAACGACGCGTGCATCATGTCGGACGCTGACTCCCTTGCGGTCTTCGAGCACTCGTACTATATTGGGAGCTACATGAGCGGGATAATGTATGGTGGGTTCCAGGATTGATATCATATGATTATTTTTTTGACGATTTGGCATAGGGTGTGAGCTAGTCATGTACTTCATGACCATGCAGGCACTTAGCCGGCGAACGACTTCATCAGGAGGACGACGGTTCTTCGCCATCTACAGCACCATCCTAGTGCTCCTCATGACCATCGATATATCTTGTAATGCCGTCTGGGGTGAGCAGATGTGGATAACTTTCCGAGATGGACCAGGAGGCGTGCCGGGATTTATTGCTACGCAAATCACCGACTGGTACCAGACGCTAAGTTCAACATCAGCTGTTGCACTCATTTTCATGGGAGATGCATTACTGGTAAGCTACAGAGTCCGGATTCCCAGGCATTTATGGATACTGATGGGTGATGCACCGATGATAATAGCTTCAACGTCTATTCATTATATGGGGATCCAATTACTGGATCATTATCCTCCCTGTTCTGGCCTATCTCGCTGGATTCTGTATGCTCTTTCGATCTCTAAATGGAGCTAATTTTTATCTCACCTTTGAATTTCCCGCAGCACTTGCTATTATCGAGCTAGTCCTTGCCGGGAAACCGGGTGGTAATTTCTTTCAAGGTAAAACAATCAACTTCGGAACGCCATACTATGCCATCACCATCAGCATGAATATCCTGGTCACCGTTCTGATTTGCTATCGTCTAAGATATCTGTCTGAAACTGTGACTCGGGTAATGGGAGAACAGAATGCTAAAATGTACACAAGCGTTATGACCATTCTTGTGGAATCGGCAGCGCCTTACAGCATGGTCGGCATTATGTTCCTTGTTCCTTATGCGAGAGGCAGTCAGACAGCCATATCTTTCGGCCAGGTTTGGGCTAAATTATCTGTGAGTATAGCCTCCGCCTTGAAGTTAAATAATTCACAGCTGATTGACCGTCCATTATCATAGTGCATATCACCTCAGCTGATCATACTGCGAGTGGTGTCCGGGAAGGCATGGGGAAAAGAAGTCATCGCTCAGGCGGAAAGCACCACCTTGGATTTCACCAATGAGACGAAGGAAGGCAGTGGCATACACCAGACTGGCATTGAGCTCTCTGAAAATAAAGTATACTCCGTGCATGATATCGTGACAGTGCGAGAAGGAGGTATGAAATGGAGCACCGTGGATAATCAAACCAGAAGTACTATAGCAATCTAGACATGTCTTATTTAATGTTGCTGTGAGAGTCCCCAGAGAAGTTGTATTTATATTTTTGTATACCATTATAGCTATGTACCTTCAAAGGTCGCAAGACCGCAGCGATTATCCAGGATATTCCTATATTGCAAGCAGAGGTAAAGAACAGTGCCATCCTGGATGCAGGACTTCATACTGCATCCTTTTTTTTCGGCGTTTCATTCGCTGGTCCTTTGATAAAAATTAAGTTTGGTAAGGCTTCAATTTACGGACGAGTCGCAGGAGGAGGATAAGCACCAAATTTTCCAGCGTGATCCCTGCCGGTACGTACTATCTGGGTAGACATCTGGCGTATGCTAATAGTACGACCCCGAGACCTCTAAACCGTTTGTAGATACAGAGACTGCCGAGCATTCCATATCGAGCCTTAAGGCAGATCACAGATCGAGCATGGGTCTTGAACGCACCTAGGACGCACCCACACTCAGCACAGTGACACAGGTCAGGACCATTCGCGGTCCATTGGCCTCTTCGCAATTCCGAGTTTGAATTGTTCATATGAGGTCGCCAATTTTAGAGCTTCCCGCCAATCGGGCAGGGGTCGTATGCTCGCAGCTCGAGCCAGGGGCCGCTGGAGTGACTGTCCACTGCTCATATTGCTGATTTTGCGTTCTTCTGATCTTCGAAGCAATCTTCCATTTCTGTGGATTCTAAATATGATTGGCATATGCTGCCACACTTATAAGAGACCCATTCTGCCTTGTACCCAGCTTTTATCGGCTTTTCATCACCTGTGTTCCAAGAAATCTACATAGCCAGCGAGCACGATGTTTAAACCTACTTTCTCTCTGGTGGTTCTTCAGTTACTCTCCTTTTTAGTAATATACGCCCATCCTGTAATCATCGACGGTGGGTGTGATGATTAAGTTGACATATAAAATGAATCTTAGGAATGATTTTTAACAAAAGAGGTTATGAAGCGAGATGAAACCGGTGTTTGGAATCGCCGTGTCGATAGCAAATTCCTTCGTGTTGTACCTGAAGAGAGAGTTTGATCATCTTTGTGTACACGCAAATAACAAGTTTGCTACATTTTTATCATCTTAAATTATAAACTCTAACATTTTTATTTATCCAGTGCTGATAGCACCTTCTTTTATGATCGAATACTTCGGTGCTAAATATTTCCGAGGCTATGCGTGCTCCAAAGAATTGTGTACTTTATATTTATAACAGCGCCTATATATGACAAGAGAGAATGCACTTGCTTCACTTTTATCAAATGTTATGCATCCGAGTCTATCGGGAATTTCTGATCTCCTTTGTTCCAATGCCAAAACATAGAGTGATCAATCGCAACTGCAGGGCTCCCCTTGAATTCCTCTCAGTTGACAGTTAGTCGGTGACAGCATGATATATTTGACTTTTGTGGATGGGCCGATGATTACCACTTTGTGACGATATACTTACTTCCGAAGTCATGTATAGTACAACAAATGTTCGCATGCGTCCAACAATGAATGATATTATATGTTCGACTACATTTGGCGGTCAAGCATTTATTTGTATAAAAGCTTGTACAGAGACTTTAATTCTCTCATTGAAACATCAGTACCTAGCCCACTGGCCGTGAATATTTCCATTATGTTCAGATCTATTCTTCTTATTTTCCTCTTTACTGCTTCCAAAGTGGTTTCGGACACTTTAACTTCTTCTGGAAGTACGCATTCCTCGCATTCTAGAAATGAAGTTCATCCGTTCACAATAACTTAAATAATATTCAGCTCCCGGACAGATTGCCACCATAACGGGGGGAACTACTCCATATCCGCCCTCTTCAACGGGTGGCTGTATTCGATGCGAGCCAGAGTTCCTTAGAGCTGCACCTGAAGAGCGTGCTATTTGGTGAGTTTAATGCATTCTCGAAATACCAAGAGTAAGGTTTTAATAAATACGACAGATTGGTTTTCTGTTTTCGTAGTCCAGTTGACAAACATTGCAGATCGAACTTGATCCCCATAGCTCATCGTGCATATTCACTGCCATCTACTGCACGATAATTTTGACATTAATACTTCCCACTATTTAAACCTATACGGCTTTTCAATGTCCTCTCCAGAAATTTAAATGCTCCTTGCCATGATCACTTGACGCGATGATCAAATGATAAATTTCAGCTGTTTTTTCAAAGCACTATTATCCGTTATGATGAATAAACTTGAGCTGGCACATGAGGCAAATAAATATTCAAAGCTATCATATTCTCCGAGGGTTACATGATTATCGCACATTATGATCATCCACGGGCCTCTGGTCCATACCGTGTCTGCTTATTAGAAGGCAGGTATAATTTCAGTGTCGGAAAGCATATCTATCTCCGTTGATGATCAGAGCTGCTGCTGGTCATTTCAAGCTTCCACGAGTGAACAGAAGTCCGGATCCGTGTTTTCGTTATTTCAATTATGCTGTTCTTAATATTAGACAACTCAGGTACTTGGACACGATCTCAGATTGAGCTACTCACTCACCCTTTCTTAGTGAGATCACGTCTTCCCCCTACCCAGGTCATGATAATATTTTTTCAGCAGCTAGGTTAGTTATTAGGATACCATATGATGAGAAAGGTAACTCATCCGGTATAGACCAGGGACTGCTGTGAAGACCATGAGAGCTTAATAGTGCACGCATTACGACGGATAGGTATTACTCTGAATTCGAAGGTCTATTTGCCATGAATTCTTACAGTGATTCAATTTATCCAATAGAGATACAACTCTAACAGTATACGTAGCATATGACTTCCTCTGAGTAAGCTAAACTGATTGATATTGACGAATGAATACGCCTAGATGAAAAATAGAATTTATTTGATGTGAAGAGCATGAAAAATGTCGATACACTGACCCCAAGTATCGTTATGGTTAGACCAAACATCTACAGCGCATCCAGGAGTCTCCGAAGAGCACGATATCTCATATGCAAGGAAGGAACCTGACTTGCATGGAAAAGGTTCCAGTTGCACTTCCCCACCTACCCTCGCCCCTAAAGCACCTATCTTTCTCACGCAGCGTGGGTGTTTCTCCCATGAAATGGTGCGAGCATTTAACGGATGCGTTGCTTCCAGTTCGCAGATATTTAAGCGTATAGTGCCTCGAATATCGTTTACTGAATAATCATGCGGAAGGATCGCATCTCGAGGAGGAAGTTGAACCGCAATAGCACAACTCTCCATGCCGTAATCCAGAACATTGAACTGAACGATGGTGTGGATCTATTGAGCATTCAGCCGTATTTCAAATATAAATCTGCAGAAATAATACAGACTGTATTCGTTACCAGAAGATGTCTATCTGGAGGAGACAAAGTACCAAAATCGCTCAGCCATCGGTGTACATCAACTGGAAACACCCTCTTTGGTTCGGCGCGACTAATCTGGGTTGCGAGGCGAGGAACATTGATGAGTGAGTCGTAATCTGAAGGCTTTATATTTTTCTCGTTATATAATTCATCGAGCCCAACATAAGGGTTACGAAAGTCTATCTCTTCGGCCGATGGGGCGGATGAAGCGGAGAGGAGTCTCGCTACATATAGGTATGCAGCCACATCTAGAGCAACGAAAATTGCAAATGCGCAAAAGAGCGACCTTCGAAAGTTGTTCGGCTGATGAGCTGGAGATCTTCTTGGCCCTCTGGCTGGAATTTCTGGGACTGAGGAGTTCAAGAGTTAGACGCTGATTCCGGTAAGAGATAATCGACGCCTACGATTGTAGTCCTCATCGTCAAACTCGTTGCTCAAAAGATCAAAGGATTCCTCTTGTGAAGGATTCATTGAGATAGTATGGAAAATATCAGATATTATCTTAAATGATCAGTATTGGAGGAAGAAACGAAAGGAAGATGGTTAGTAGTTAGATAAGGGGTAGACAGCGGCGAATAGTCATACAGCACTGGCTATTGTGATGGTCAAGACTGGCTGCCAGAGAGGAGATGAAACACGCAACAATTGAGGGGAAAGTTTCTGGGTCATTATTGTCGCAGTACTATTTGATACTTAGCAGATATGGTGGCATCCGACACAAATCCGACACCGCACAAAATGCGCCCAAGGATAGTTTTTCCAGGTGGACGTGGATAGATGCCGTTTGCCGTTGATGTACGACGGAGAAATATTTGAATAGACCCCATCCGCGTCCACGTTCTATTGTGATAGGCTAATTCGCCCCGCACCCCGACTCCCGAGGAGCTAGGGGCGACAGGTTGAACATGGCCTTTGAAGAAATAATATTCGCATGTTGCCGAGAAATAGCTGAATTTTGATTTATTTGTCAAAGACTTCTGGCATTTGCCGATGTTCGAGTCCCGCTCGTACAAGCTGAAATTGCATGAGAAAGCCGAGGAACGAAACGACACTTCACATTATTAACAACAAACGTCACATTTATTTCACGCTACCTAGTCGCTAGGCAGCTTGTAGTTTATGTGTAAGCATTTTCATTACCATTCCCGCTATCTTGATCAAACGCCAAATGTTAGTACTACCATGACAGTGTTCTTATCCAGGGGTTCATTACAGTACTTGCATATGCTATTCCAAATCATGATGAAACCGGAACATGATGTAGACTACTCTCTTTTAATATCTTATAATTATCCCTCATTCCAAACGCAGATCAATATTAGGAGTAGTGTATACGAATACATAGTATGATATAACCCCATATTGACTTCCTCCCGAGATTTACATAGCAGCAGCATGTAAATACGTTGACTTGACGCCACTTATGATGATCCAAGAGCCGATCCCATCATCGGATCCATGGTAAGGGTCAGACATATCAGACCGCTTGAATGTCCAACAGAAATGAGTGGGCTGGCCATTCACCCCTTGACGAAGGCATTATTTTAGAGTCTTTGAGAGTGAGAATCCGAGGCCGATGTAGATTTGTACCTAACGTATAAATATTTAGAAATATATTATCTATTTAGATCTCAAATACAAATATTTTCGATAGGAAATCCGGAAATTCAGTCTGATACTGCAAGGAGATGGCAATCTTAGTTAACGACAAAATGTTGTATCTCGGATGGATAGCCATAAGCGCTCCATGAAATCTTTAAGCCCCAGTTTTCGTCGTTATGTATGTATTACAATGCACAATTTATAGTACTTGCGTCGATGAACACCTCGCAGCTCGGAGGGATCCATGATTTATAGCCAACGAGTTCTCTGGCATCGTTCGCCGCCATGTAACACTCGCCGCCTTGAATTCCAGCGACGATGATAACTGGAGTCTGGGGGTGCAGCAACGAAACCTCTCTTCTGGAAAGGAAACGGTAGCCAGATCTTTGAAGAAGCTATACTCGAAGGGGCTTGGAAAAGAGCGATATGTACTAACCGTCATGTAGTAAAGAAGTGTGGAGATGAGCGCACTATTTTATTTCTGCCTAATCTAAGGAATCACGGAGGTCTTACCTGATAGATATTTGGCTTGTTAAACAGTCACCAGAGATATCATATGTAAAGAATTGAAAGGAGGACCTGGCGGTTTGCTAGTAAGTGACGATGTCATTAACAGGGGCGGTTTCTGATTCAGAGTCATCCATTATAAGTAGCTATACATATATACATGTGCTCGATTGATATGGGGTGCATACAAGACAGCGCCAGTAAGACTGGACAATGGCAGACAAGTGCGTTTCCTATACTTATCTTTCCCATCCGAGGCAAATCAACGTCTATACCTGTCTATACCCATATGACATCGGAGATAGTTAGAGTGTACGGAGTCCTTGCGAATCCATTACCGAATTCTCCAGCGATAAAAATACACAATGCCTCCGTTTGAGGAGGTAAAGGACAGCCGTGATTCTTCACTGATTAACAATAATGATGCGGTGATGCTCTTTATGTGCGCGGGATTCAGATTGAACGTACCACATCCGCTTCATTTCTCATACCCTGCAATTCAGCTATGAGGTATCGGAAATTGGGCGACAAAAGTTACCTTTTTGCTATTGCATTCCTAAGCGCGATCTCTCTATATTTCACATGGACGCTTGTAGACCTGGCAACAAAAGTGAAGGCATTGAGGCAGCTACAAGCAACGCGAGTTAATATTGTACGACCCATTGAAAATTATAGTAAGTACTGCTTCTTAGCTGGGTTATCTCTGAGCTAACGGTTTGCAGCATTCGTCGGTGATGACCATCCTAAGCGATTGCCCGTGCCAGAGAAATTGGTGAAAATGACAGTACAAGAGAGTGTTCACTACGCCGTGACAAACCCAGAGGCCGAGATGGAGTGGTTGTGGTCCGCGTCCATAGGTGATGGCCACGTCCGTATAGGAGAGGAGAAGCGCATGTTCGCTGTGGCCATGTTCCACGAACTGCACTGCCTTCGAGGGATCCGCGAGTCCATGGCAGCTGGCTGGAAATCACTCCACCACGTACGACAAACCCATATACTCCATTGCTTTAACTATCTGAGGCAGTGGAGTTTGTGCTCTGCGGACGTGACGCTGGAAGCAGGCGATTTCACCAAACGTAATTTTACAGTGCAGCGTGCCGGTGCAACTCATACTTGCATTGATTGGTCCCCGTCGTACGACTATATGAGGGACAAGTGGTATGAGTGGGATGAATTCAGATTAGCCCATAACATACCCTGGCATGACGTGGATTAAAATTCTCTTGTAAAGAAGTGCTTGGTAATTAAGACGATACTGTGATATAGTATTAGTCGAGAGTGGCAATATCAAACGCATATCCAGCCGCGAATATGTAACTTGAGTCCTCAGGCAAAATCAGATACTCATTCGTCACTCCATATAGACCGGATGATGTGATTGGAACCCTTGCGGATAGCTAGACTGATGGCGAATGCGAAATATGGCATACAATTACTAGCACGACAGCTATTCTAAATTAAATTCCGTAAGTTGGGTATATGACACCAGAATTAAAGTGTTGATCAGCTCACTGGAAGCACAGTCTAGTCCACTACTCCATAATGAATGGTTTTTAGCGCCAGGATCCTCCGGTTTCACACTAGATTCAGTCTGCTTCGCCCTGAGGGCCATGTCCATTTCCATCGCCTTTATACAAGTGTTAGAACCACGTAAACCTTCCCGGTTGTAACTATATCCTATTCTTTGCTCTGAAACAGAGTTTGGTGAATTCTCTCGTACATATCACTCAGGAGCAGGTGCATTTCAACCGCCTCTTCACCGCGCGCGATCATTACTAGGCTGAGAGAATCATACAGAATCCGGAGTGCCCTGGCGCACATATGAGGTCAATTCTTTGAAATAGGACAGCATAGATGCCACATCTGTAAGATCCACAGAAGCAAAATCCATGTCAGAACGTTGGACGTGCGCAAGAGTGAACGTAAGAATGTGGTGCACTTCAAGGGTCGGCACCTGGTGCATAGCGTACAGAGTGACGAGAACGAAAGTGTCGTAATCGTAAACAACACCATGAAACGGCTATGCACTCAAGAATGAACCTGTTTGCTTAGACCTGCGTGTCCCATCATGTCTAAACTATATTCTTCCGGATAGTGTTGTAGGACGAGAGTTGTGTTGTAGAACGCCTGACTGTGGATTCGTATAAGATGTACCACCATATTGGAGCGTGCAACCTGGGGAGAACGATAGAATGCCCTCCGAGCAGCGAGCATCGAAAAATGAGAGGGACATGTTCATGAGTTGATCGATTCAGGTGTTGCGCCCGAACGGTAGAGCCAAACCCCGTACGTATTCGCACGGTGTACCAGCGATTCCTCGGGGGTCAGTCAGAGTCCCATTTAATCAGTGTCATTGTGATGGCTCTTGCCCTCTTTCGAGCAATGGTGTGTGTGTGTAGCTGTTCGGAGTTAATGGTGTTTTCGGCTTCTTCCACCTCTCCTTTTCATTCGCATACGAGCTTGATACGAGCGCACGAGAGGACTCCATCGTCGTTTCACACTGCACTCGCAGTTTTCGTAGAGCTATCGCGTCATCGCGCTTTCTTTCCTTCTTTCAATCCACTGATTTACACGTTTCATATAAACGAAATACCTGCCATAAACACTCCATGAACGTATGAATGCAGTATGACGGAAAAATCGGAGATGGACAAAATGCTAATGGATTATTCGCGTGAAAAATAGGGTATTATAATTACTAGTATAGTGTATGTTCTAGGTTAAGTCCGGGTCCAAGTCCTTGCGATGTGGCTACGAGATACAAGTTGAGTATATGGACGAAACACGGAGATAAACCGCTCGCCTGAAGCAGTACAACCTAGCCGAGTACCTCATAATCACTGTTTTTGGTACTAGAATTCTTCGATCTCTGCTCCCGTAGCCTCAGATATCTCAAATCCATTTCATCGTCGTCCCCAGAAGGTCCGTCCTCTACCAATACCACTAGCTTCACAACGGCTTCATCCAGATTGGCAACAATCTCGGTCGCAGTCTCCCATGGATCCCTTCCTTTGCTCTTCAACAGAATTTCATGAACTTGCTCGCATACATCCCTCATGACCTGATGCGCTTCAGCTGCCCCTTCGCCACCTGCCGCTAATACATGGTTGACGCCGTCAAAGAAATCGTCCAGCGTCTTCTGAGGGATATCTTTGAATGATGAGCATAACTCCACGAAGTAGGATAGAACAGATTGGACGTCTTGAAGTTCCACAGAAGAAAAGTCCACGTCGGAACGCTGAATATGCACGAGACAGTGCAGAAGGTAGTTCGCCGTGTCGAACTCCTGAAGCATTTCGAGCATGGTATACATAGTGTATAGAGTTACGAGAGTCAAAGACCCTATCTCAACCATGAATGAAAGTCTAGTGAATCCATAATGGATACGCACCGAAAAGTAAACCCTTTAGCTTCGACCTGGGCATCCCATCGCGTCGAAACCAGATTCTCGCGGACATGTTCGTAGGACGAAGGTTGTACTGGGTTATGGCCTGAGCTCGAACAGGAGTGTCATGAATCCGTCTGGGAGGTGCTACCACATTGTGCCGTAGTAGTTTGGGAGAACGATAAAGTGTTCTCCGGGTGGCGAGCATTGAAAAACGCGGTCGTGGTGAGAGGAGTGGGTGGGAATGTAGATTGATGTTGGTTCTAGAAGGATGGACAAAATAAATACAAATATCGAGAGTCGCTCTGGTGTCCATGTCTGGGACAAATAATTTTGATTATTTTAAATCAAAATTCAATATATAGCATCCAGTGTATACACCCTAAACTAACTGGTTAGATCAGGGGCTAATTGTGTGCTTTTACATCTTCATTGAGTCAAGGTGCCAAGTTCAATTCTTGTAAATAGCTAACATTTTTACATAGTAATTTGAATGATTTATTTATAGCTGTAATTCAATGTAGTTCATGTTTCTTTTAAAGGAAAACAGGAGTACTCTTTGCAATCCTTTCTTTTATGTTGATCTGAACATTTAATAGTGTTAATTTCAACCACAATTCAATCAAAACATATATTGCTCACACAAATTTATATTTCTTTCAGTTGTTTAGACCTGGACAATCATATTTATCCCTTTCTGCATGTACACAGAGTTTGCATCATCTCTTTTCCTTTTGAATCTCATTTGGATTATGCATTTCAAAATTTGCATTTGATGATGAAGATTGCTACATTTGAATGATTATGTCACAAGTTCCTTACTTGGTATCTGCTATGCAATCCTTTCTTTTTATAGAACAATCATCATGTGAGTAGCTATACTTGAACTGGCCAACTATAACAATAGTTATACTTAGTATACCATGCACAGACCATCATAGCTTTCTATAAGTAGACCATTGTATTCTGGTCTTGCTATTCTGCTTGACCTAGGCAAATATAGCCTTTGTGACAAACTCACTTTGATCTTCAAACACAGAATGAACTCAAACCTCTTAGACTTAGTCTAGAGGCTCATCAAATCTAAGCTTCTCCTAGAAAGAGACTTAGCAGCTCAACAACTTTCCTTCATCCTAGAAAGTGTGTCACATATTAAACCTCAAACACAGAACCTATGAACTTTGCCTTGAACCTATAGCAAAGGTTTAACCACTGTAACAGATTGACTGGGATCCAACAATTCTTGCTATTGTCAGGGTTCACTATATTTCTGGAATATACTTGACTCATGGAATATACTTTATCCATGGAATGTTCTAGAATATGGAATATAGATAACCCTGTCCTGAGTCAGAGGTTTACTAAGCAAGTTACTCAGCTGTGGCTTACTCAGCCATAGCTTACTCAGCTATATGACTCAGATGCTTATTCAGCCTTGCTATGCAGTAGTTAGTCATCCCTTCAGAATATTCTAGAAGTAGTACTCAGTAGTATATAAACCCCTTATGTACAGTAGCTAGCCTCAGCTTCAATCTCTTAGGAATTCCACTGTCTAAAGGATGTCTTAAGTCATTGGATGTCTCACTCTTCTATTCTCCTCCCCTTTGCTCAAGCTTGGTGTTAGTGGCCTTGCCATCTTGATAGTGTTGCCCTAACAGCTATCAAGTAAGAATCAGCTATAAGTCATTTATCCCTCCTCTCATCCTCATCTATCTTTACTCCTCTTGTCTTCACTCTTGTTATTTGGTGGCATTGTCCTTTGTGACAGTGTTGCTCTAACAGAAGATTGAAGCTGAGGCTAGCTACTGTACACAAGAGGTTTATATACTACTGAGCACTACTTTTAGAATTTTCTGAAGGGATGACTAACTACTGCACAGCTAGACTGAATAAGTATCTGAGTCATCTATAGCTGAGTAAGACACAGCTGAGTAATTGACTTAGTAAGCCTCTGACTCAGGACAGGGTTATCTATGTTCCTTGTTCTAGAATGTTCCTTGTTCCAGAACATTCCATGGATAAAGTATATTCCATGGGTCAATGTCATGAATTCACCTTTTCTTTTGGCATTCATCATTATCTTTTGGATTTATCACAGGGATATCTAATCTTGGGGATGGCATGTGGACACTGCATGGATACCATGAGGCAACTGTGCCCATGAGGATAACACAAGGCTACATTATTTTTATGATTGACTGTTACTTACATGCATGATACACATGTACATGACACATTACTTACATGCACAGGTCATGAGTAGTAAATGCATATTACATGAGTTGGGTAGTATTTAGTTACATTGTTTGTACTCAGAACCCCAGTCTTGAGCTGGTCACATCTCCACTAGCAATACAGTGCTCATTCTTACTCTCCTCTCTCTGAGTGATTTGACAACCTCAACTCTGCACTATTAGGTGTATTGTTTGTGTGTCTGACAGTCAAGTATGTTCTAGAAATATAGTAAACACTGACACTAGATGATATGAAGCAAGGCCCTGGAGCTGAGAGTCATCAAGAACATCAGGATTGTCCTTGAGATATTTTTTGATACATGGAACAAGTTGTGCCAGATACACAAACAACACACTTGATAGTGCAGTATTGAGGTTGTCATATCACTCAGGGAGAAAAATAAAGAGGGAGATAAGAGTGAGCACTGTATTGCTAGTGGAGAAGCAACTAGCTCAAGACTTGGGTTCTGAATATAAAAAATGTACCTAAATACTATCCTATGCATGTTCTAAGCATGTACTAATCATGGTATGTGCATGTAAGTAATGATCAATTATAAAAAGAAGAAAGCCTTGTGTTGTTCTCATGGGCATAGTTGCCTTATGATATCCATGCAGTGTCCATGCATTATCCCAGAGATTAGATAATCCTGTGATAAGATCCAAAGATAAGATAATAAAATTGCCAAAAAGAAAAGATAAATTTATGACACCTTCCAGTTGTGCACAGCACCAAAGATCAAATTCTGGGTCTTGTAACCTCTGCCTGTATTGTGTGGTGGACAAAGGTCATTTTTCAATCATCCAATGCAGCAAGAGCATTAGATTGGGTTGGACACATGTTACAAATTGTCATATACCAAAAACCAGATCACACTTCTGACATTCTTCTGACTATCCCTGACCCCTTTTCTGATATTTCCAACTACCACAATACCCATTTCCTATTTACCTCATTACTGTTTCTATGCTGAGCAATACTTGGATCCTTATCAGAACAATATTTCTATTATGAACACTTCCAACACCCTTCTGTTACTGTGATTCTATTTCTGACACTTATTATGATACCCAGTTCTATTATGATTCTGTTGTTACTAGTTACTGTTCTCTGATTAGTTATACAATTAACTATCAATGTATTTAAGTAGCTAGTCTTTGTCTTATATCTGAAATCAAAATATTGACTAAGATATTACTTCTCTCTGTCTAACTTCTGAGTCTTGCTCATCCTCTGACCCCCCTGACTTCCTTCCAATCCTTGGTATTATCTTCTGACATGTGGACTACTCTTGCAAATTGAATCCACAAGAACTGGAAGGGTGCAGCACATAAGCTGAAGCCAATGGTTCTTAACTTGTTAGTGTTACAGTCAGAAACCCTTCTGACATTATTTCTGACATTTTCTGACATGGTGCTATCATAGCCTATGACCCCTCTTTCCTAATTTAGTTTGGGAATGAATCTTGCCACAAATTCTTTACTTGGTTACTTGTACCTGCTATGCAATTCTTTTCTTTTATAGACAATCATCACATGAATGAACTATATTTAGACCAGCCAACTATAACAGTAGTTATACTTAGTATACTGTGCACAGACCATCATAGTTTACTATAGGTAGACCTCTGTACTCAGGTCTTGTTCTTCAGCTTGACCTAGGCAAATATAGTCTTAGTAACAATCTCACTCAGATCCTTCAGATCCCTGGACAAACTCAAACTTCTTAGACTTAGTCAACAGGCTCATCAAACCTAAGCTTCTCCTAGACAGAGACTTAGCAACTTATCAGCTTTCCTTTATTACAGGAAGTGCATCTTATATTGAACTAGGAACCAGAACTTTTAAACTTTGCTTTGAACCTACTACTTGGGCTAAAGTGCTGTAACACATATGAACATCAACAGGAGAGTTTTCCTTCATCAGAATTGGTTTGAATTTGCTGTATTCATATCCCTTGAGTAGACAGGTTCCAGTAAGTGCATGTTTAGAGGAGGAGGATTTATTGACAGCAAAATTCAAGGGATTTCCAAAGCTCTCCCACTCTCCTTAACATTATCAATCATATCTGTTATGTTTTCTTCATCTCCTTCATCATTGCTAGATTCTGACTTGACATTTCCTTCATTACTGACAGTGCTTTGTCTGATCTCAACCTCATCTTCCAGTTCCATAGGAACATCAATATCAATTGGGTTTATAATAATTAACCATTCACAGCATGATGATCCTGGAGATGGTGCTACAGCAAGTGCCCCTTTCTCCACCTCAATGTGGAAGGTGATTTGAGAACTGCCAGATATATTGGGTGGGTTGCCTTGCTTGATAACAACTGCCTGTAGATTTCCTGCACTGACATCTTCATTCCATGCATTTGCCATGTGTACTTAATATTATGTAGCAGATTCAGAGAATTTCACAGTGACTAAAGACATACAATCTCACTAGCACCTGTTTTTCCTCATTTTTGCCTGATAAATCTTAGTCCCCCAGAATAGATCTTTGCTGTTTAGCTGATAGTGCCTCTCTAATAGTCATTATACCTTCAGCTCAGGCTGCTGCAACCTTCCATTTCCTAGGCATTGCAGAATGGGGAGGGAGAGCAATGTCCAATACACAATCTATTCAATCTCTTTATACAAAGTCTTATTTGAGGAACTACATCAAAAATTCTCAGGAAAAAATAATTCCTCATGTGCTTTATGCTAAATCAGTTGCTCTATAATTGGTGAAGGGACATGTTTTTGGCACACTTTTGGCCTTAATGAGCCTCTGCCTTCTACTTTGAGAATGTCACAAATGATGTATGTGGCTTTGCACAATGTGGACCACACCTACCTTAGCTTTGTGGCTCAGCTGAGCTGAGCTGAGTGGCAGCAACACTAACCAGAGCCCAAATTACTGATGCTACAATGCCATTGTCAGATAAGTGAAGATACAAACAGTAGACTGCATCATTTATAAGTAAATAAATGAAACAAACTAAGTATGAATATACAAAACTATTACACCACAAGGCAGGCTCTCATGTTTGTGGGCTGCTATCATTATATAATTGTTAGGGCAACACTATCACAAAGGACAAGGCCACCAAATAGTAAGAGTGAAGACAAGAGGATGAGAGATAGAGGAGGATGAGAGGAGGGATCAATGACTTATAGTTGGTTCTCACTTGATAGTGGAAATCCTAAGATATTGAAGCTGAGGCTAGCTACTGTACATGAGGGGTTTATATACTACTGACTACTACTTCTAGAATATTCTGAGAGGA
>JASFDF010000207.1:25513-36384 GCA_036937115.1 Nidularia sp. FH-822889
GCCTGTATGTCAGGAAAGCGTACTGTAGATGGTAAGTCACCCTAAATTTGTCCAGTGCATTCTCTCAATATACCGTAGCATCGCCTGAGTCATCGTACCCCACCAAGCGCCCGAGACACGACGACAACAGCGAATACTTAGATGTCGATGATGAGGACAATGCCATCCCACCCTCGCCACCTGATAGCTCTGTCGTTCCCCGCGGGGCAACAATAAACTTCAGTGCCCTCACTCGTAAACTTGCTGAGGCGAGAAGGACGAAAGAGAATGAACCGGCCAATATCACCCCCCTCGAAGCTCATCGTAGACAACAGGATAGTCTTGTATCTCACATCTTCATGGACCAAGACTTCTCGTGGTTGCATCTCAAACCGGACCATGCCTCTCGGCCCATTTGGATTAGTCCTGAAGACGGGCACATCATCCTCGAAGCCTTTTCCCCCATTGCGGAGCAAGCGCAAGACTTCCTAACAGCTATTAGTGAACCTGTTAGCAGGTATGTATAGGCTGTGAGCCTCGTTTATACGGGTTCATACCAACGAATTCTACAGACCGGCTTTTATTCACGAGTATAAGCTCACGTCTTACTCGTTATACGCCGCTGTGTCAGTCGGGCTGCAAACGGAGGACATCATCGAGGTACGCATATCTTTCTTACCTTCTGTCACCGGCTAATTATAGTTCTCTGAAGGTTCTAAACCGGCTTTCGAAGGCGAGCAGTCCTTCATTGGAGATCTGATATGCTTATTAACGTGTCGAAAACAGGTCCCTGTACCAGAAAGCATCACATCCTTCATTCGCGAGCGCACGTTGAGCTATGGAAAGGTCAAACTTGTCCTGAAGCACAACAAGTACTTCGTCGAATCGAGCCACCCGGAAACCTTGCAGCTGTTATTGAAGGACAGAGTCATTCGTGAAGCCCGTCTCTTCTCCGTTCAGGCGGACAACAGCATTAAGGCCGCCACTTTCACAACGAGCAAAGCCCCAGTCAAAGGGAATCTTGTTATTCCGGGAACCAAAGAGCCCGAGAAGAAGAAAGATGATGGGACTGCAGGGAATGCTGCTGGGGCAACCGGAACGTCGGACGCGGACTTATTCACTTCAGTTGTAGGAGTCGAATCTGGTATTTATTTCTCTGCGTGTTCATCTCCTCGAGTAAGCTGACGCCATCTACAGATGAGATCGACGAGGATGATGAAAACGTGCACGCCTTCGAAATTAACGATGCCAAAATCGATGTAAGTATGCCGCGCGGGGCCTTGGGTATAAGCAATCTCACAGATGAGATCACACACAGGATGTCAAGAAGCGCTGCAACGAGCTAGAATATCCAATGCTGGAGGAGTATGACTTCCGGAATGACATCGTTAACGCGAATTTGGACATCGATCTTAAGCCAGCCACTGTTATTCGTCCATACCAGGAAACAAGTCTGAGCAAGATGTTCGGTAATGGGTGCGCACCTTTGAACGTGTATGCATCTGTTCATAGCTAATATTTGCCGTACTAGACGCGCTCGTTCCGGCATCATCGTACTTCCTTGTGGTGCCGGTAAAACACTAGTTGGAATTACTGCCGCATGCACGATCAAGAAATCATGCCTCGTTCTCTGCACATCCTCGTGGGTCCTTCCGTTATATTCGCCGCTCAATCTTAGGCTGATCTTAATTTTTCATTCAGTGTCTCGGTCATGCAATGGAAGCAACAGTTCATGCAATGGTCTAATGTCACGGATCGGCAAATTGCTGTGTTTACTGCTGACCAGAAGGAGAAAGTCAGCAAAAAAAAAAAACATCTGTCTACCCCATGACATTGACTTTTTCTTTTTCTTTGTAGTTTGCCGGAGAAAGTGGTATCGTAGTCTCGACATACTCCATGGTTGCTAATACCCATAATCGCTCCCATGAGTCGAAGAAAATGATGGAATTTTTGACATCGCGCGAATGGGGCTTTATTCTGCTTGATGAGGTTCATGTCGTACCCGCTGCGATGTTCCGGAGGGTAGTTACTACCATCAAGGCGCATTCAAAGCTCGGACTAACAGGCGAGTCCACCGTTTTTTGCCATCATCTTAATGGTCTTTATATTAAACACCGACGCCACCAGCAACACTTGTCCGCGAGGACGATAAGATTGCCGATCTCAACTACATGATTGGTCCAAAGCTCTACGAGGCCAATTGGATGTACGTTTTATTTCATTTCATTATTGAAGCACTTCCATAGGATGTGCATTGCTTCGCCTACGTATTGTTTCGTCTACGTCATGATCTGCAGTCTATACAAGATACTCATTCTATTCCCCACGTCACAGGGATCTTGCAGCCAAGGGGCATATCGCTAATGTCCAGGTATATTTCTTCCTCCTTGAAAATCGCACAATGCTAAGGAGCTAACTTTGTTCAGTGCGCAGAGGTATGGTGTCCTATGACGCCCGAGTTTTATCGGGAATACCTTAGGGAGCAATCTCGAAAGCGGATGTTGTTATACTGCATGAACCCGAACAAGTTCCAAGCATGTCAGTTTCTCATCAAATATCACGAGGACAGAGGCGATAAGGTTATTGTCTTTTCGGACAATGTCTATGCTTTGGAGGTAGGCAAACATTATTGTTTTAGTACATTTCGTGCAAACGACTTACCACATGTCCCTTGTACAGGCGTATGCCAAACGGCTTCACAAGCTGTATATTCATGGTGGAACCAGTCAGGTGGAACGGATGCGAATTCTCTCCCACTTCCAGCACAGTTCGAAAGTGAACACGATCTTTCTATCTAAGGTAAATTGATTGGCGGAGTTCGAGATTGTCGACCAGGGGTACTGATGCTTTTAAAGGTTGGAGATACATCGATTGACTTGCCGGAAGCAACTTGCCTCATCCAGATATCGTCGCACTTCGGGTCCCGCCGTCAGGAAGCGCAGCGGCTAGGTAAATATTTATCCTCGTTTCATTAAGTACCTGCTAAGGACCATCACAAGGTCGCATCTTGCGAGCGAAACGCCGTAATGACGAAGGATTTAACGCTTTCTTCTACTCTCTCGTCTCGAAAGACACGCAAGAGATGTACTACAGCACGAAGCGTCAGCAGTTCCTTATTGATCAGGGCTATGCCTTCAAGGTGATCACGCATCTCGACGGCCTTGAGGATCTTCCTGACCTCGCGTACAAAACTCGGGACGAGCAAATTGAACTAATTTCGTCCGTTCTATTGGCCAACGAGAGCGAAGCGGATCTGGGATCGGACGTGCGTGCAGGAGAAGGCGACTTGGCTGGCACAGTGACTTCAAAGGATTTCGGTCCAACGAGATTTCCGGCTGCTCAGCGTACGACTGGCTCGCTCACCGCACTCAGTGGTGCACAGCACATGTCTTACATGGAGCAAAACAAGTCCGCGAATAAGAAGCTGGCACGAGAAGCAGCTCCTCGCCACAAATTATTTGCTAAGCGTGACAAGGAGAAGGCAGCCGCGAGGAAGGAGGCTCGAGCAACTCGCGCTTAGATTCTCTTCCGTTTGCGGCATAATTGTTGCTGATACTGAACTCTCGGTGATAATTGCATGACATTGCCAGCGCTGCGGTAAAGTATGGTAGTTGGTAAGACAGCGATGCTCTCTGATGGGGGTAGATACATCTATGATTTGGACCAATGCGTACTGAGTATGGTGCTCATCATATGTAGCCCAAGGGCGATTACAGTGAATAAAGTACGCTTTTGAGAGCAACGAAGGTGTGTCGCAACACGTGTACGGTGGTGAGCTCTGATAAGCACGCTAGCCATGTGTGCGCTCTTGTTCCTAGTGCGGTCCTCTTGTGAAGATGGATGACAGGAAGGATGTAGGGCTTGTCTGGGGCTTGCTGGATGTGCCAGGACGGCCAGGAGAACCGTCGTTGCCAGGTCGGTGATCGCTGATTGTGGAGGATCTGGAGTCGATAATCGAATCGGGCCAGGAGTCGGAAGATGTGAGTTCAGAACAAGGGCGAAATAGATTGTTTGACGCTATGTACAGATATGTGTTACCCCTGGATCATGCGTCATCGACGACCAGTAAAGCTCTAAAGGGGGTATGCACGCATAGAATGTGGGAGGGTTCTGGGGAAGCACAACGAAGCGTCTACAATCTCAAAGGAAGCTCGCATGAACAGTATACGATCTCTCCAGCTCACCCCAACTCACGCTATTAGGCGTTCAAACTAGTTAAAGTACGGCGGCAGCCAGCAAGCGCACCGCCTGGCTATATTTTCAGGGTGGTCGCGTCTGCGACCGGCTAGAACATGGGATCGATCGCATTTCCAAATTGGGCGCGACATGACTCTTAGGAAACCTCCCCTATGCGCCTCCCCGGAAGCCCCTTTATAACTGTCGCTGAGCCCGCGCAGAAGACATCTTCCCTCCGCATTTTTCGGTTCTCTTTTTCTCTGCTCATGTCCTCCAAGAGAGGCCGCAAAAGAAATGACAACCTCCCGCCTAATCGCGCTCGAGACGTCCAGAGAGCTTTCCGAGCCCGACGCGCTGCTCATTTACAGGTATGAAATTTCCTGACTCGGAAGGAAGTCAAATTCCATAGAATTGCATTTTCTCACTGCAGATCCTTTTTGCGGCTATGTAGGCTTTGGAGCAGAGGGTCACAGAGCTCGAGCAGGAGAACACATACCTTCGCAGTCTTCTCCATCTTCCTCCCGCGAACAGGCCGGCCCTTGGCAAAGGCCCCACGGGAAAAGACAAACCCAAGTCATATAATGGCATTGGTTCCCAATCTATGGGATTAGGTTCAAGCCGCGAATCTTCGCCTGTAGAGTCGCCTGCTTCGCGCGTAAGCTCTCTCTCCCCATCTGCTATCACCGTATCTATGCCTTCGAGCTCGCGGACATTGCATGTTATAGACTCATGGGATGATGGCCTCATCATGAACGAGCCTCACCAGTCAGAAGCGATTGCAGGTCCTTCCAACACATCCTACCAACATGGACCCTTGTCAGCACCACTACCGCTTCGGCCGCTCCAATTCCAGCCATCTTATACCAGCAATTCGCTGCCTTCGAACTCCCGCGGTGCATTGCAGAACGAGGTCTATATGACTGGATACTCTCATTCTTCCGATAGAATTACGAGCAGCAGCTACGGGGGCCAAGGCTTTACCATGCGTGCCGATATGCACGACGATAGCCCCCGACAGCACTATTCGTACCATTCCTCGCCATTCCAGTCTCAAGACCCAAGCATAAGCAGCCAAAGCCCGCCTCCGAATCTACCCCCTGTCCATGCCCACCACCAGCCCCAACATAATGGCCAGCTTTCTCATCATCAGGTCCAACGAGACTCCCCCACACTGTATCAGAAACGATATGCAATTGACCAAGGTTATTCCATCGGTCAAGGATTCCCTCATCTCCCGAGTCCCTCACAGCCCCAGCATACACGCCTACCGGAGTTCCATCGACAGGAGGCAGTAGACCATCCACCGCCCCCGCCATCTAGGCCGGCGTATGGACCTGATGGTCATCTCAACATCGTACCCTAACGCGGATTTTATGACCACCACAGCGTTGTCCACGACCGAATTATTGTACTAAGCCTCCGGTCTTTCTCTCACCCCTTACGGACCCCAGCCAGATCTTGCGTCGCCATTCTCTCCGGAGATGGCTCATCACGACATTCGTACTCTTAGAATGTATCAGCTACAATATTACCTTACAATATACATACCAATTATATAACGTACTTCCCTTACTTTTACTGTATTTGGTGCAGCACTATTTCTTGTGGCGGCCTGTGGCCTCCTGACGCTCCTGACCAGTCCTGACCTTGCGTATGTGGGCAGTTGACGGCTTAAACAGGCACACGACATACTCAACATCAGACCATCTTCAAGATTTTTTGTTCTGAGTTCCTTAAAAACAACACGTGCATGCTGATCCATTGGCTATGTAGCTGAAATGGCGATCGGGGTTCCATTTTATCATACCGTTTCAGCATCACACTGACTGCATGCAGAGTCGGCATTGTAGGCGACCGGCCGTGGTTCATTACCGGTACCGTGCCGTCACTCGTGCGTAATGCAGCTCTTCATGAGTATCCGGTGTAGGCGAAGCGTCGATGCACACCGTCGAGAACTGCATAAAGAAGCCGTCTTAACGATGGGGGTAATGTATCAAAAGTAAACAAAAAATTTCAAGAACAAAAATATATAGTACGTGATATTTTGCAAACCTCGGAACAGCAATAGCTCTATCCGAGGAACAACAGAAGACTTTCGTTAAGTCATTGTGGTAACGCCCGAAAGATTACACCAATCTACTTTCCCTTCTTCGCCATATTTCTTTTCCAGCCAGTTATTTGCTGCCTTGAAATGGCCATTTCCCAAAAAACCTTTATTGGCAGAGAAAGGAGACGGATGCTGAAATATGTGTTATTTTAGACTGAATTGATGATTTTCATGATCAAAAGACTTACGGCGCTTGTTAGAATGAGGTGTTTGGTCTAGTCATGAGAAGTGATCAACCACATTCCAAAGTAATAACGCTCGGCAACAGACCTTATTTAACTTGGCGACTCTCTTCGCAGCCCAGGCACCCCAAGCGAGAAAGACAACGCCTCGGCCGATACCACTACTTTCGGAGCCTCCTCCTATCGCATTCGGTAGGTTCGCGCCGCCATACCGGTCAACAACATCAACAACCTTATCCGTAAACTGCTCCCAACCCTTGTCCGAATGGGACCCTGCGTCGCTAGCGCGGACGGTGAGGCAAGTGTTTAACATTAGGACACCATTAGACGCCCAACTTGATAGATTACTATATCGGAATTGTGAGCCTCCTGGCAAAGGCCAAGGAATGATGCAAGATCATCATGCCACTGATGCAATTTATGACTCACCCATGTTTGGGTGGAGTAAATTTTGGATATTCGGCCTTAATTTCAGTATATATCTTAAGCAAAAAGGAGTAGTTAGCAGTTGAGTCCCAAAGAACGAGAGGTAGGACATCGAGAGTTTCGATAAAGGTTTGGAGATTGCTTACATTTCTGAGCGAAGGTGGAACGGCCACGCCGAAAGGCACAGAAAAGCAAAGGCCTAAAATAATCCAGAGAGAGCCGATGTCAAGAGGAAGAATACTTGAGGCAGAAATGCATCCTTACCATGAGCCTGACCTGCTCCGTGGTAAGGATCTAGGAGGTGGTGGATATCAGTACGAAGTCGGATCCCAATGTAGCATATTCAGGACATCAACCACAGTGCCTGACTTGCCTTGACCGATAATAACCACCTTGATCTTCCCAAGCGGTGTATTCGACCACGCATAAATGTTCTGTGCTGCATAAATAGTCAGCTTCAGTCGGTATTTCCGGAGACTGTGAGTACGACTTACGAGATGGGTATATTTTAACGGTGCTGGGAGTATCATCTGCTCCTCTGACTCCCTCTTCCCAAAGAAAACGTTTTAGTGCAAGAAAGTACGGTTTCCTAATCTCATCCTTGAGTAATTTTAACCTAGGTTTATCTCCGTTGGAAAGTATTGACACTGGAAAAAAAATGCTATCACGTACCAACTTTTACCCATGGTCTGACACTCCAGCTGAAGAAGCCTCCTTTCTTCATCAGAGAGGGTGTCTTGGTAAGACGAAAGTGAAAAAGGAATCGAGTTCAGTTTCTGCACGTCAGAGTGCTTCACAAACGAATTCGAAGCTCGTGTCGAGGAACCAGGCAAAGAGCCCAAAGAGCCACCAGATGGAGTAAGTTTTGTTTTCTTCTTCTCCTGCGAACTAGAGAACATGTCGGCAATACTCAGTTGTCGCTTCTCTATCCTTGTGATTTTTGCGACTGCATCGCTAGTCGTTTTAGCGGGTGTAGAGTCGGCGGCAACGTCCTCAAGGTATACAGCAGGAGTGGGATCAGGACTGCTTGCCACCATTTCACAGAAAAGTATGTCGACGTGGAAGAGGTATAGGTTTAAGCAATTGACCCTGCAGCGGTAATCTGCGGTAACGCGTTAGTTTGTAATAAGTACGTAAATTGAAAAGTAAATTGACGCGACATAGGACCAAGCAAACCAGTTCGAGAACGCGCAAAGCAATTTGTGGAAAGTGGGCACGTGACGGCAATTGTCGTATCATTTCTCTCAAGCATCTGGAGAGGTGTCAGGACGAACACCGTGCACCCGAACAGAACATTGATATTGTGCTCTGCGAGCCTGTGAGAATCAAACTGACATCGACATCCGTCCTGGTCCCTTACCGGTTTCTTCAAACTGCCTCGCTCACGGTCTTCTCCCTCTCCCCCCCCGTCCAGACAGGTTAACGGACGCGGCGAATCTGGCCGAAAACAACATCACAGTTATCGACCTCGACGGCGCTTAGGTTCGACTGCGGGCGATGCTGGCGCCACTGTGACCGCCGCCTCTATCCTTGACTGGAGTACGAGCTACCAGGCGGGGTCTTCAAGGTGCGTCGCAAACGTCTTGTACGTGCTTTCGTCATTGACACTTTATTTCAGCTCCGCATCACGAGACACCTCCGACGACGAGACGGAGGATGAACTACAAAACAATTTCCGTGGTAGGGAATCCTCACAAAGACCCCTGGTCAACAATTCTGCTGGACCTCAGAAATCTATACCTTCAATTCGTCGTAGGAGCTCTCGTGGTGTCTCGTCTGGAGATTCCTCTGGGGCTACCAGCAGGATTCCTGCACAGGCTTCTTTAGGCAGATCGCAGTCTCCTGTTGTCATTCGACCATCAAGTAACTTGAAGCCGTCATCGAAAGTCCCGCCGCACATGTCACCCTCTGTTCCGTATGTTTCCCGTCAAAAGATGGCTTCAATTCAAAGCAGAACTGTTTTTCCTGCCAACATAGAGTTCCGACTCCGGTTTTCCTTGATATCTCGACAATGGACATTCTCAATAGATCTGCGAAAATTTGGGGAGTCTATGGTGCTCCTAGCGTCCTTGCTTTACGCAGCATTTCTTATTTCGGACAATGAAGCCTCAATACACTCACTTATTCCTAATACCAGTGCAAATTATTCTCTACCTTCAGGTGCATTTCGAAGTTCATGAAATTCCAGTAATATCTGCTGAACATGATCCTGACAGAACTCAATCTTCTGTGCATCCTGTCCTTCCTATACATGACATGGACTCACACTACGGTATCCTACACCAACGTCGCAGCAACATCTCCAGTAAATGACTCAGGGCTCTCTCCAATGACCTCAGACGTCCCACAGCGTCCATCATCGCCACGTCTTCCCGAGGGCAGGGACTTCCGGCGCACTGCAATTCAGGTTATACCCACCAGGGCTGATTTTGGTTATATCTGGATGTCCGTCCCCAAAAACTACAGGTATGAGATACCAATAATATCGATGACATCAGTAATGATATTATGGGTGACAGAGATTCTCGTGATGATGGGATATTTACGGGCTTGCTGCTTGGACCGCTGATTGTTTCTGCTCTTCTTCTCGTCTCCCTTCGACAAGATCATGCCGGGTCTAGCCCCAGTATTCTCCCTACGGGCTGGCTCATTGAGCCTCCCCTGGCCCTGCCGAATGCTCGAGTTAACGTGACCGAGTCTATTGTATTGGCGCGATACAGCCTTGTTAACCTCAGCACATTTTGTTCCACTATTTTGCTCTTTCATGTCTGCGCCTCTTGGTGGATGGAGGGCCGCTGTCACAAACATTCCACTGCGCCTGATGGCGAGCGGAAGTCTGTTCCTCGTAGCGAAGGGCGTAGATCCTGGCGTTACATTTTGTTCACTTTTACGGTGAGTATCGGGAGCATCGCATTCAAAATATTCTTGGACCAGATGGATTATGGAATTTGGAAATGTGAGTACAGAATTATCTGGAGCGACCACTTAACGTCCAATACGACTTGATTTAGACTTGAATTACTTCGAAGTCACGATTGCTGCGTTCTTCTACCAGTTCACGCTATACATGGCCTTACGGTTAGCGCATCGTGGGTTCACCTTAGGAGAGTTAGGACTCGTCGCTTTCGGTGGAACCGCCATTTGTCTCGAGTTTTTGAATATTACTATATCTAGGGTGCGGCATTATCTTGGAAATTATTTGGAGCAAGAGCTTATGATATTCATAGATCTGGCCTGTCACCACTTCGTTTATCAGAACCTACCGACTACCTACGCCCCTCCTTATTTTCCAGATTGCATTGATCGTCGGGACATTCCTAACGGGTTTCCTTCTATCTCCATTCCTTGTTCTTTCGCGCAACATTTCCCGGCGACCTGTCCATCGTCTGCGTTTTCCTGAAGAAAAGGAGCGGAATCGCCGCTACTACGCGTTAGGTTTCTACTCTGGTACAGTTCTCATCGTTGGCAGCCTCATAGGCCTCTGGACGCGGTGGTGCTTGGGGAACCGAGATCCCTGGCTGTGGGTAGTCTTCCGACTCGTCGAAGGAAAGAAGGTGTGGAGTCGTCCTGTGCTTCTAATCTACTGGACGTTGCTGTGCCTTCTTAGTGTAGCTGGGTGGAACCGTCAACTGGCAAGATCCCGCAGATATCGACCGAGGAATTCTGCAAGCGAGAATGTGGTGGTTCCAGGAATAAGCAATCCCATGCCTGCCCCTATCGTCCTGGCTTCGTCTGCTCCCCCACCGCCAATAGACTCTCCAATGCTGCCGCAGCTTCCTATTAGCCCTGGGCCTTCAGGAATGACGTTCCCGAATTTACCCACCTTGCCTGCTCTGCCTATGTTGCCATCTGGCGCCGATGTCTCCAATGCAGCGACGGAATTCCTGGATGCGGCAGATAAACACGTTCCAACTCTGGGTTTGAATGCAAGGAGGAAATTTTTCCATGCGCTGGCGGTGGTAATGTTTGTACCGGGAATAGCGGTTGACGTGAGTATTTTT
>JASFDF010000208.1:0-36343 GCA_036937115.1 Nidularia sp. FH-822889
CAGAAAAGCGAGGTCTTCAAGGCATAATGACTACTCTTGGCAGGGAAGACATGTGAGTGGCTCATCTTGTTTCTTCCCAATATATAGTTATTTAACGTCTATTATTTATAGTTCATGGCTGTTTCGCGAGCCTGTGGATCCTGTTAAACTGGGGATCCCAACATACTACGATATCATTCCTCGCAAGGACGCGCGCGACATGAGGACTATTCGACAGAAGCTTGACCAGGATAAATACGACACAGTGAATGCGTTTGAAGCGGATATCGAGCTCATGATCCAAAACGCAATCAAGTTCAATGGTGCCGAATCTGAAGTAGGAATCATCACGCTCAACTTCAAGAATAGATTCCAGGAGCTTCTGGCCAGCTGGAAGTCTAGCGGGTCTAAGAAGAGGAAGGACGGGGACAAAGCAACACCTCAGCCAACGAAGAAGGCCAAGATCGGGTAATTATACGCGAGAATGCATTATCTTATCGTCATAGTAATAGAGTATGCCTGCCTGATGTTTTAGGATGTATAGTAGTATTGGGTATGAGTTATGAGGGTAACCGATGGCTGTTATCCAAATGCTGAGTGATAAATAATACGAATGAATCAAAAATAAATACAGATGCCTTTCCATTACCAATCAGGCCAAAGATCAGAGGGGAACTCCTCCTCCGGAGTGTCTCTTTGCTTCATCCAGCGATCTGGAATCTGAAAGGGAGAGGACGTAAGCGCATTAAATGTATTTAAATATCGAGGGCCTACCAAAGGAAAGTAGCGCTCCATCGCGCTAATAAACCGCTGACGATACTGTTTCGGTGTGACAATAGTAGGTTCGCCTCTTCCTGCTCCTCCTAAGAATGCTGATTCTTTGACCCAGCTTTCCAGCTTCTTGTCCCATGTATATGTGCGAATGTAATCTATGACGCTGTCAGAAAGTCAGTTGACACTGATAGTTAAAGGATACCGACCAACTATCCCAATTACGAGCTCATTATTCTGGCCGTCTACCTGTATTTTAACGAAACTCAGCCTTTTGTATCACCGAGTCCTAGATGAGGTAGATTACCCCGCAAACCAAAGAATAGTCCATAACGTTGATATCAGCTAAGAACTTGCTGTCATTATAAAGAGCGCCTCGAAGAATACGTTTGGAGTGTTCTCGGAGATAAAAAGGGTTGAGATGCGCGGCTAATGCTCAATGAACAAAGAACAGCATGCTTTAGAAACGAATCTAACACACTTTCAACAAGATTTTCATCGAGCAAGACCTCATTCTCTCTCCCGGTGGCATGAACATGTCGATTTCTTGTGGAGCCTTTCAAGTCATATATCTAATAAACATTGATTTAAAAGTGCATCAATGAACAGTAAGAAGCGCAATACCTTCGTAAAATGTCTGTCATAAAATAGATTCTCCATAACCAACAGGTTCATTTGCGTCGTTTTTGACTTCCCTGGTCCTCTATCTTTGCCAAATTTCTTGAACGTTAGCTTGTAGCAACCAAAGACCTTGGCTAAGAGAGTAGGCCGCTAACAAATAGTCAACTTAATGACCTGACATAGCGAAAAGTATCGACGAACATTTGCGGACACGGCAGAGGACATATAATCGAAATATGCCGGAGCAAAAGTTTCCATCGTTTGAAGTTCCGGTCTAGATAGTTCTTTGGCGATAAAACGATCATCTAAAAGGATATTAACAAGGGGTTTATAGGAGGATAGAAATGTAAGCGCCTCGAGTTTTCAGAAACGCGGACCCAGATTTGCCACCACTGGCATTCCATTTCACACATCTTGACAAAGATTCCACAATACTCTTTTCACAATCGTAAGTCCTTCGCAATGCATCGAATTGTTCTGGGTATAACACGGTACAGCTGATGGTTAATCCACCACTTTCGAATGCTGAAATGATATTAAGTCAACAAGCAAGACGGACAGCAGGAACTTTCTTACAAATTGCCCAGGGTGATTTTGATGAAGGTACTCTGAGATCCTCCGTAGGATCAGCTAGTTCTGAACTATCCACATCGACGACTCCCCAAGTTGAAGTGGATTCGGCAACCGAACGGTCATCTGGCATAAATTGCTCTTTGCTTTCCGCTAGCTTAGGCTCTCGCGCTGTCCTTTTCTCAGCACGCGAATTGGCAAGCATTTCACGATATTGAGGAGAACTGTAGTCGTGAGACCCATGAGATAAAAAGTAAAATACTAGCAACTTACTTTAGTGCCAGTGCAATAATGGAGGTTGGCTCGTCAGTTCTCACAACCATTGACGAATCTCTGAATATATGCTCCGGATCGCTCATGGGGTCGTCGCCCTCCAGAGCATGCCTGAGGGGTTGAAGCCAAAACCCAGATATCGCCTTCAAGATGGAATTGCGTTCGTTACCCCCAGCGCCAAGCTCCAGATCAGAAGTTGGAGGCGTCAGTGTGATATCTTTCGACTTCACAGACGATAAGAAAGGAGAAGGAGGTAGCGATATCGGACCAGGGGGGAGTTGTAAAGGAACTTCAAGCTCTTCAGATTCAGGGGGGTTCGTGATAGCAGCGGCAAAGGACGCCTTGAACGCGGGTGCAGTCTTCACCGTGACTTCCGGTGAGGCAGGTTCTGACTCCGGCGATGATTGTTGTACGATAATAGGGGCTGGTCTGTCTTCTTCGTTTCCATCGCCTTCGTCATCAGCTTCACTGGATGAATCCGAACTTTCAGATTCGTCTTTAATGGCATCTTTGATACTCTCCAGAATTTCTACTTTTGCGCGAGCAGAGGCCACAGGACGAGCTCGCTTTCCACGAATAACGGCATATCTGCTTTTAGAGCGCTCCGCGTCGCGGTTTAGGCGTTCGAAATGTTTAGCCATGCTAGATACTTTGCTACCGGCACTACCGGGGGGTCGGCGGAATGTAGACCGGCTTCCTGCACTCGATAGTGGTCTGGAGGGAAGCTTTTCTTTGGTGCGAGTCGTTCCTTTCGTCTTGTCAGATTTCCCACCCAACGGAGTAGGTCGCCTTGCAGGAGACGAAGTGCGACTAAATCTAACTTCCTTTCCTTTGCCTATGGAACGCTTTTCTGGTGATGGGCGGCGAGAAGATTCAGATTCGGCAGCAACTTCAATAGGAGCAGGGATGCGACTGTTACCAGGTGTGAGTAGTGGTCTACGGGAATGGGTCAGATATCTGGGAGCCACATTGGCAGCATAGCCTTGCTCGAAGTCAGAAGTCGATGGCTTTCTCGAGGGGAGATGGTGGCGACCCTTGGTGCGGACAACCTGACGACGAGATACAGGTGCTGGATATTCTTGCTCACTTTCAGACATGAGCGCAGGAGGAAAAGCGGTTTTTGCAAGATCATGAACTCCTTGGGGAGGGAGAAAATCTTGATATTTCTTTACCAGTTCTGCCACGCTAGGTTGATGGGAAGCGCGTCGCGGTAACCGTGATACACGGCGAGGAGTTGGCAAGACTTCGCTTCCTTCATCCTTAAGAAAAATGAGAACGCATTATTGAGATTGAATGGAATCAAACACTGACCGGAAGTTGAGGCGGTGGTGCATCAATAGACAAGGCTTCATCCCTCGGCGCTCCAATCGTGGAGTCACTTTCTGGGTCGGACTTCGCTTGATTTTCAGCTGGAAGAATACTTGAAATACCAGTTGATGTACCTGCAGTTAGCTCAAGCGTATCCTCCGCTGGCTCCGCAGTGGTTTCAGGTTCAGAAGCTTCAGATGCCGATGAAGTGAACGAATCGCCTGTGACTCGTCTCATTCTTAAAGGTCCCTCCTCTGCTTCAGAAACGCTCGAAGAAGGAAGATGAGGGTTATCAAATGCCCCCGCCAACTCATACCTCCGGGGCCATATTGCACGAACAGAGTGAAAAGCAGAAGATCTTTTGCTACTCCTGTCCAACGTCTGAGCAGCACGCGGTTTTGGCAGCCTGTCGAAGTCTTGCTGCCACGCGACTATCTTGTCTTGCCTATATGCATGAACTTTGTTGAGTGCCAGAGTGTCGGTTGGCGTAGATTCTCTGTAACTTCGGTGTATCAGCCGACTGATTTCTTCCCTTTCCACCTCTGCCCGTATAATTAAGGTGTTTATATCCGCAAGAAGTCGAGCATCCGTCTCTTCATCCCCAGTAGCGGCATCGATACTGATTAACTTCAGATCATCAACCAAACCCGTATACCACAAAAGGTTTCGGTACTGCAAGCGTTCGAAATCAGCATTTTTTAGTTCCAACTGTGTCTCTGGCCGCACTCGTATGCGAAATGGGGGGTATACAATTTCATGCATGACAACAGGATCTGCTTGAAAACGAACCGTCATGCCTTTGGAAGCAAAATAACGTATATGGTGCTGATAGATGTTGTGTTGGCAACCAGCTCCCTGTACAAGCTTGACATCGGCAGGATAGAAATGTAACTCAAGGAATTTTGCAAATGAATATCTCTGCATCTCTTCTGACACAGGGATAAAGGGCGTAGCAGAGCCGCACACACGACAAGCACTCCAAGTGGTGATAAGATCCGGAGCAGGATAGAAATTGGAGCGACCAATAATCTGACCATCCCATTGCTCGACAGCGACGAAAAGCCTGGTTTCATTGTGGACATAAACCTTACAGTGACGAGCGAGAGGCTGGTCGCAACCTTTGCCAGTGCAGATCGCCTTGGGATCCAGGAATCGCACCAGTGTGTCACTGACTGATTTCTCGATGAATTGCCCAAGAGTCATATCGTTCTCGCCGTAGAATGTGATATAATTAAGGCGAGGAGCAAAACAAGCTCGGTGCAGGCCAAATTCAGCAGCAGGAATGGTGTATTCCCATAGACTGATGCACTGATATTTTTCCACGACGAAATCATCTTTGTTCTTCCGCAGGTACCACTCCCAGATGCGCCGATGTTCTTCATGTTGCCATTTAATCAGACTATATTTACTTTCGAGACATATATCTGCAGCTGTTTTGAGAATGGCAGGAGGCTCTTCTGTCAGAGGGGTTGGTGCTGCAAGGCTGTTATCGAGGGACAATGTGTCGGTTGAAGCCTCGCCAAGAGGAGCGCTAGCAAAATAGGGTGACTCATTCTTTTTTCGGGGAGTGGGTATTGAGTCACTTGGTTCTGGGGTATTGGGGATGTCTAACGTCTGCAATGCTTCGATTTGTGCGTTAATATCATCACGGTCCCCATTTTCTGGTACATCGGATTGGCTCATAAGCATCGGGGATGCGGCTGTGATCAATGGAGAAGTAGCGATGATCAGAGGAGACTTAACAATGATCGACGGAGAGTCATCAGTAACGGTGGCCTCTCTATCGTGTGCAGAATGTAACTGTTCTTCTTTCCGTATAATCTCGTCCTCCCACGCCCTCTTGGCAGCAATGAGCTCGTTGTCAAGCTCCTTCATTCTGCGAATTGGATAAGGGGGAGGGAAGCGCAGAGTAGCAGATACTGAAATGAATGTCTTTTTATAAGGTTCAAGAGATTCGTCGATCCTGCGTGTGAGCCGTCGCTGTTCTGCATCTTCATCTGGCAGATCCTCCTCGTCCGTAACTTGCTCCGATGAAGATATATGTGCCTGTACTTCCGTAAGTTCTGCCGTAGGGGTGACCATACGGGATGTAGGGAGAGAGGAGGGTAGCATCAACAGAGAACCGACGGATGCATTAGGATGGTATCGAAAAGCGGCAGACGTTGGAATGGCGTCAGCATTGAAATGGGGGAGACTGATAACCGAATCCTTCCATAAATGTGTCTCCAGCTTCAGGTTCCTTACAATGAAGGTGAGAAATCGAGTGACTTTCTTTATGCGCCGTAGAGTATCAATATCAGCCCCGCGGAGAATAATCGTGCATCCCATGTCACGATTACACCCTTCAAACCGCATGTATGTCTTCCTACGCCCGGGAATTAATGGGTGGTCATAAGTCTGTATGCGGAACCGATTGCAATGTCCCAAGCGAGGTTCCAATGCCAACTTGTCCATCGATGAAAACACGTCCCCTTGCGTCATCCTAGCGATAGTATGGACGGCTGACGGCTTTACGGTCCTTGCTACGGCGATATTGTACGTCGCGAGAGCATCTAGAGCTAGTCTAGAAACAGATTTTTCGACTAGCACGACGTGTGGGCGAAGGGCAGCTATACGGCTAGCGAGATTGCCGAGATACTCTTTCTCCTGACGAACGATCTGTCCAAAATGCATGTATTGACCCTCTACGCGATGAAATTCCAGAGGAAATGTGACAAGCATGACGCGGGGATTGGTTATAACCCTAGCCATCTGCTTGTGCGCCACATTCTTAGTGATAACAGCACCGTTGACATATTCTGAGTCTTTCGGCATACCACCTGGTATCTTCTTTATCTTGACATATCGTCTAACATCCATATCCTCCCCTTGTCGATGAGGAAGGGCAGTAAATGTTAGCTCCCGAGCAATGCGAAGTGCCAATCGCAGAAGGGTTTCTTCCCATTCCTTAACGTTCGGAATCTGTTCAATTGTCAGCATCTGACGCAGCATGATTTTCAGGTGCAGCATAGATGTAAGATTAAGCTCTTGGGCGTAGCTATGAACATGATAGATTTAGGGTTGAACGTGTCGAGAATATTAAGCACTTACGCTGTGCTCTCGCGTCTTGTCCGCCATCCAGGTTCACTATTGGCAACGCTGTCCAGCCTGCTATGAACGCGACTTCGAATGAAAGGAGTTGCTCCTTCTAAGTCACCATGGATGTTGACCTGAGGTCTTGATCGACTCCGTGCACGAGGACTGTCCAAGAAATCCGGCGATCCAACGGGAAACTGAATTGAACTCTTAGGTCCTTCAACGCTGATGGGGATAACAGTTGGAAAGTCGACTGGCGTCTTGGAGCCAGGGACTATGGGCGAGTCTTCAGGATTGAATGTATTAGATAGCGCAGATGCATCTTTCTCTTCATCAGACAGGGCTCGCCTGAATGGAGCAGGATTTTCTCGGAAAGGTTCCCACATCGAGTCATCCTCACAATCATTGGGTAAAGGTGTTAGGGGAGGCGATTCACTGTAGTCCGTCCCATGTCTCTGGCGCTTAGTTTCAGCAATCGAAAAGAGGTTAAAAGGTTCATCAGTTCGTCCAAACAGCTGCGAGGCTGCAAATGGCGATTGTGGATGGTGGCCCAGTCCGGTGAAAGTGTCATTTCCAAGCTGGTGAGCAGGAAATGCAGTGGTCGCAGAAGAAATTACCGATCGTCGATCGTCCTCGTCCTCGTCAACTCGAGCAAGTTTCTCGAGGCATAGGTTGCATACCCGTACCATACCATCGTGGCCAAATCGGGCGCCTTTAATGATATTTGATGCACAGCGGGAACAAAATATTTGCCCTGTTCGAGTGAAATATTAGAGTATAGAGCGCTTCTAAGCAGAAAAGTACTGACCACAGATCCGGCAGTGGTGCTTTCGTCTCCATGTCGTGAAAACACTCTTACAGTCGTAACATTCTTTGCAATTCTCGTCGTCCATCCAATAATCACGGGAAAGACCTAAGGAGTACGTCAGTGCGACCTCATTAGAAGCGACGAACAGGCGTGAACATGCCTTCACCACGAAGTCGTCTCATGACCTTAGAAACAGACCCAGACCTATGAATGCTTGTCGTAGTCTTGATACTACGCGCATCGTCCTGAATGGGGAATCCTGGAATGCTAGTCCCGAATGGAGTGCCGTCTCCAACATCGATATTCTGGGAATAGAAGCTAGCTTTTCGAGTGGGTGATTGGTCGTAATCAGCAGCATAAGTAGGTAGCTCAGACTGGGCTGGCGTCAAAGAAACAAGTGGCGGAGCTGCTTGTGCGGGTGCTGTAATGAAGTTATGTGGACGTTCGCCGGTACGTGTAGAAGAATAGCTAGATGTTTGTGTCTGTGTTGCGGAATATGAAGGTCTTCTTGGCTCAGATGCGCCTGTTGTCCCGTTTGTCGAGTTATTCGTAGTGACAGATGCGCTGCTGGATGCTGCGGCAGAGGATAGAGGCGCAGAAAGGGTGTTCTTCATCCTAGAGAAGATGGAAGTTACGAGAGCGTAAGAAGACTGATCGTTCTCGTCCTCCTCCGAGAACGGATTGAAGGACGTTAGGCTAGTTACATCGTCATTAAGCTTGGTGCTGCTCCTCGATCTTGAGGAATGGCCACTGAAGGAGCCTAGAATTGGGGAAGAGACGTTCGAGGATTCTATAGTAGCCATGCGAGATGAAGGTTTGCGACAACGTGTTAAGCTAAAGAGTCCATGAAGTTACTTCTGCTAGAAGATGCTGGAGTTCCGAATAGTTGGAGCAACTTATGGCCAAATTGAAGTTGCTTTCAGCAGCTTAGACGGGCCGAGTCACGTGGACATGTGTGTACGTAATGCAACAATGTACTGTACTATTTTGACCAAATGGCGGCCTGTTACGCGCTACGCCAAGTGTTCGCACCCTACAGTTCTTACCTGCTATTTCCGAGAAAACAAGATCATCAAGATCATCATATTCAGCTATCTGTACGCATGTATATCGTGCCATATAACGCCGTCCATACGAAACTAAATATTCTTCTACACCGTCATTTGTGATGGGCGGTCATCTTGTCAGCTCTACTAGTAGTGAGATGTACTTCGCTCAGGTCCTGGTCTATGTTGCCGTGTTTGGCAAAACGCGTAGCACGTGGTATGTTGCGCCATCTCATTGGTTATCATAAACAGCAACGTCTATCTGCAGAGGCACACTCGAGGCTTGCTCACTGATATCACACTCTCTGGACTCCAATTGTTTAATTCAACACTGCGCTGCCTTCTGCCCCTCTGGTATTTTGTTTTGCTCCTATTACAAGGATTATTAAATGTTCATGCTGTGTAAGACCTTTCGCCTTTCTAAGTGATATACCAGTGCGTCTTTTCCAATGGATGACGACGATGCCGACTACATGCAAGGTAGCGATGATGAGGTACGCTGGCCGTACACCATGCATCCACAGTGTTTAATGCATCCTCAGGATTACGGCTTCGATTACTCCGATAACGATGAGGCGAATGAGTCTGGTAGCGCTGATATTGAAAACATGTACTACAAGGCAAAATGTATGGCGACCTGGTATCTTAGACATTAATCCGTGTTTACTGAAGTGATATAAACAAACAGCGAAAAAAGAGGACAATCCGGATGAAGCCCTGAAAGAATTTCGCGTCATTGTAGAGCAGGAGGACACGAAGGGTGATTGGTGTGTGGCGCGCTCTTCTCAACAGCACACCTAATCTAACATGCATTTCAGGGGATTCAAAGCTCTGAAACAATCAACTAAGTTACTGTTCCTTCAACTTCATCGACCGACCGACGCCTTGAAGACGTATACTGAACTGTTGACGTATACCAAATCTGCGGTGACACGCAATTATTCAGAGAAGACTATAAACGGTATCTTAGACTATGTGGGTGGAGGGAAGGGCGGTATTGTAGAAGTGGATACCTTGGAAAAGTTCTACCAAGTAACCAAGAAAGCGCTGGAAGACGCCAAGAACGAGGTACGTGTTCACGGCTACATTTCGTATTCATGGGGTTGATGTCGTCGATAGCGTCTATCCGTGAAAACCAATTTGAAGCTCGCCAAACTCTGGCTGGACAGGAAAGAATACGGACGACTGTCTAAAGCAAGTTGTTAAAGTTCTATTCATATTCTGGATACTTGACATTCATATTTATAGCTCATCCGAGACCTGCATGCTGCCACCACGTCCAACGATAGCGACGACCAATCGCAACGTGGAACTCAGCTACTTGAAATATATGCCCTTGAAATCCAGATGTATAACGAGACCAGGAATTTCAAGAAGCTGAAGGTTTGCCTTATGTCTCGTATATGGCAATGAATAGTATTCTGATTTCGAGTAGGAAATCTATAATGCAAGCAATGCGGTGCGCTCAGCTATTCCACATCCCCGTATCATGGGTGTTATCAAGGAGTGTGGTGGAAAAATGTGGATGGGCGAACGTATGTAACTCACCTTTGGCCACCTCAGGATAAATCTAATAATAAATATTCTATCAGGCCAGTGGAATCGAGCAAGCGAGGACTTCTTCGAATCGTTCCGCAATTACGATGAAGCAGGTTCGCCCCAACGAATCCAGGTGCTAAAATACCTCGTATTGGCGAACATGCTTACTGGCAGCGAGGTCAATCCTTTTGACAGTCAAGAGACAAAACCGCGAGTATTCTACTATATTCATAGATGTCTAAAAATATCTCATGCTTTGTACATCTAGATACAAGACCGATCCTCAAATTAAGGCGATGACAGATCTCGTCGACGCCTATCAACGCCGTGAGGTTCATCTGGCCGAAAAGATTTTGCGAGGTACTGTGCACAAGATCTTTCAGTTCAACACTACTAATTTAGGATTTCAGACAATCATTCGACGATCATGGATGATAGCTTCATCCGACTATACATCGGCGAACTTCTCCGTAGTTTGCGCACGCAATACCTGATTGATCTCATTAAGCCTTACACGCGACTTGAATTATCCTTCCTGGCAAGAGTAAGTCAGTATATGTTATTTGAGACAACAATCTAACACGATGTCTTGCAGCAACTGAACGTAGACATAGCGGAGGTTGAGGAGTTACTCATTGGCTTGATTCTCGAAGGCAAGGTGGAAGGCCGTATTGATCAAGTCGGCATGAGGCTTGAGCTCGACCGCAAGTCAGTCTTTGCCTGTTTTTCTTGTTCGGAAACGTAACATTGACACCTCTTCCCTATTATAGGCAAAGTCTCGAGAAGAAACGATACGCCGCGTTGAGTAAGTGGACAGAAGCAGTCGAAGCCGTACACGGAGCAGTAGTAGGAAAAACTGCGCCTTCAGGGCGAGGTGATCCGGCCATTGAAGGGTACAGTATGCGTGAGGAGCGTTGGAATTGATCCAGCCAATTCCAGTTCTATACGCTCTCGTTGCTATTATGTTCTGCTTGTTACTTTGTTTTTTGTATGATTATATGATAGTACGCCAAAGCCTACAATGCATACGCCTTGTATGTACACTTCCAACCTGTTGAAGCAGTTCCACAAGTCTATCGGGGATCTTCACAGAAGGTAAACCAACGTGCATTATTAGAACCGCCCAGATAGACTGCAGATGAGCGCGAAGTGTTTAGCCTATACATGCAGAACAGCGCGTCAGCTGAAGACGAAACACAAGGGGTGACGTTACGAACGATATGAGTACTACAAAGGGCGGGGGAACGGTGTCCACTCATAATTCCAGCCGGTCCGCGAAGGGGTATCTGTCGGCACCCGTAACTCGCGCGGGAAGAGCCCACGTATCCGTGCCTCCACAGTGCGTATTTGCGATGCCCTCTTCAGATTCTTCACCAACTCCATCTCCTCAATACTTCTTGCTCTGGGATCTTCATGTTTGTTTGCTGCGAGATAGAGTGCAGAGTCTATCTTCTCCAACTCTTCCATCGCCTGCCGCATGCACTCGAATTTTCTCGCCAGCTCCGCCTCTCGTTGCTTACGCAGGCGCCTCTTATGCAGAAGCCATGCTCTCTCTATCGTGTTGTGCGCTTGTACTGAAGGGATTGCATGCTGCAGTGCCCGCCCGACATCAGGCCGCCAAGTTCCTACAGGAGTTGCACGATTTCGGATATTGCTGGGGTATAGAACGCGTCGGATGATTTCTTTCCTGGGATCTCCAGAAGTTTCACCTCTAACGGCATAGTTCCGAACGGATGTCTGCGATGTGTGATGAACGAGTTTTGTTTTGATTATTTTGATAGGGTTGAGCAAGGAGGCCGACATCCTTGGTGGTTAAGTCTTGGGCAAGCCTAACAAAATTTCGACCGACTCACACCAAAACCCCCTTACGATAAGTAAATTTCCCACGGTCGTAAATTATTGTGAAATTGTACTTGCTTCCCCTTCTATTCAATTTCTGCTTTGCTACTTAAATGTCGGACACTTAGACTGCCCAAATCCTTGGCCTTTTATTTTAGTGCACTCCCTCACTGGCTCACTGGAGGTTTATGCTGCGCTTCTGAACAAGAGTCTGTGTTTTCTGATCCTTCAATTGACGGCAATGTCAATGAAGAGCTCTCACTTGCCATTGGCTGGCAACAGTTTCCCTACCGGAACAAGCGATATATTCACCAGTCTTCACCATCCCAAGACCAGCGATTATCATGGAACGTTGGGCTAGTGTCCCTACTATTAAATTAGCAACTGATCGCAGTCAGCAAATGCTGGTGACCATGCGTAGCGCGGACGAGAAACTTGAAATAGTCTTACAAGCAGCAGCTCACCATGTCGCGAGAGGCACTGAATTCCAGATTCCGTGGCCATTAAAAACACTAGGAAACACTTGCTCCTGGAATCATGTTCCCATCCCTGGTTCCTGGCTCTGACAGACACGCGGAAATTACGCCCCTCGATTTCTTCCTTTGCACAGTGACTGCTGGCAATTATTAGAAAGGAAGCTTGGTCACGCCCACAACTCTGATAGCTGCTTTGGATCTGCAATACGAAGCATATCTATTTGCTCCGACCACTTTTACGTCTGAAGAGAAAAAATACCGGAGATCTAGTACTGTTACTCTGATAGATGGGTATTCTTTCGCCTCATTCCTCGTCAGCCGTTCTACGCGAGTCTGTTCGCATGAATCATCATCATTACAAAACTATCACCCCTCCCGTCATCAAATCACTGTAATGGTAGACATGTGTTCGATTAGTGAGAATTGAAGGTATGTCATGATATTGGTTTACGCACTTTCGCTCCTCTTGGGAGATGAACGTCTCCGAATGCACCTAAAACCTGACACGCACATATATTACTGCTCAACAGCCCCGGTAATATGGCATGCATCAAGCTTCACTTCTGAGGAGAATCTCCCGTAATTTATAGCAGATCGCCATCATTACTTTAATCATCTCTTGCAGAAAAAAAATTGAAGGTGATTCAATGCTGCGCAAGTCAACGGTTCATGCACGACGGAATCGGATAGAATTTTGTGTTCAATCGGATCCATATCGAAGTATCTTTTGCATCGTGCAACTCATGTGGAACATGTTTGAGTTCTGCTTCTAAACATGTGTTTGCAATGCATTCGCTGTCACGCAATACTCTCCCCATATTTTTGCGTGCAGTGGGGTCGCTGGAATAACGATAAAGGAATCAGTTTTTGAAGTCAAAGGACCCGAAGGGTCTCGGGGTACAAAACAAATTTCCTATCAGAATGCGAAGCGTTTATAATCTAATATTAATAAAAGCTACATGCATATAACTGATGAGCGTTCCGACACTGGATACTGCAGGAATTCAATATACAACTCTTTGCAAAGGCGGACTATGACGGCGTCGAGAACTTCTTACAGCAACTCTAAATCAAGTTCGCGGAGCTGCCACGGACCGGAGGTCTCCGAAATCTCTCACGGTCTAAATGATTTCGTTACAGTACGATGGCTTCACGCTTTGGAACGTTCAAAATGCTGGGCTTACTCTGTCGCCAGTCCCGGCGGCCCACAACGGTACATGGCTTTATTCTGCTATTATTTACTTGCTAAAAAACTTATAGGATGCATTCGCCCAGCTTCGCCATTTCACAACCACTCAGGCATTGCTTGCCCGCCGTGGCCAACAAACAGAAAAAGTCCGTGTTCCTTCCAAGAAGGCCCTTGCTGCCAAAGCTCGTCGAAGGGCTTCTAAAGCTGCGAAAGAAGAAGAAAAACTTGAAAAGCTTTCTCTCGCCGAGGCTGTTGCGGTGCTGCGTGTAAGTTCTTCTCAGCAGTTGCAAGTCTCTCAGGAACGCTTATCCAGCACAGTCCGTAGAAGTCGCCTCTCCCAATTCCATCTATGACCTCTTCATTAAAACAGAGATTAAGAATGGTGTTGCTGTGCCTAAAGGGCGCGTTAGTCTTCCGAGAGAGGCGAAAGCTGGGCCTGCAGATACGTTCATGGTTTTCGCTGAAGGTCGACAAGCAGAAGAGGCGAAGAAGGCAGGGGCACATATTGTGGGAGGTCCAGAACTCATAGAAGGAGTAAGATATATTTTCTGGTTAATTATTGCGCTTATTCTGATTCCAACTCTTCTCCTAGGTTCTAAGCGGCCGTCACAAAGCTACCACCATCCTCTGTACAACGAGCTTAATCCGGACTATTACCCCAAAACTTGGGCGTTTCCTTGGTCCCATGGGCCTGATGCCGTCTGAGCGACGCGGAACCGTCACAGATGACATAGCTGGTTACATGCAACGGCTTCAAGGCACTAGCGAATGGAGAGCCGATCGTGCAGGCAACATCCGCACACCAATAGCTGCTGTAATTTATGTTCTCCCAGATTTATTTGTGATAACTGACTTTTACCACTAGATAAACTTCCCGGTGGAAGATGTTATCAAGAATGTACGACATTTCCTTGCATCCGTGAAGCGTGTTACTGGGAATACGAAGGAGGATGAAAATGATCGAAAAAATAAGGTTGTTGGAGCCAAGCCCGGTATGTTCAGATAATGGATCAATGACGCGTCTCTAACTTTTTTCTCTATAGCAACACCTATTACTAAGGTTTTGCTCAGCTCTAGAAAAGGTCCTGGCATACGTATATTAGACTTTTAACATGATAAGAGGATTCACTATTAATACAATGGAGCGGTGATATATAATAATAATACACAAAAAGGCCTAGATTCCTTCCCGACCATTAGGTTACTCTGTGAATGACTTCCCGTATTTTCGGGTATCCATCCTATTACACCTCGATTTCTTCCGAGTTTCCTTGAGGCTCTCTGAAAGGGCCGCATAACTAGCTCTCTCCTTATGCTTTGGGTGCTGACGTTTACCGATATTGGACCCACGTATCAATGTTGAATCACTGGGGCCTTGGATTCGTTCCTGCGGGGGGTTCTTAGGTGAATGCGGGAAGATATCACCCCAGCTCGATTTGCGAGCATCGTAAAAGGGTTGCTTTCCTTGTGACTTAGGGATTGTCATGCGCATAAGTTTCCCTTGGAGGCGATGTCAGATTAATGAAGGACGGAAAATCTCTATATCTGACCTTCAGCAGTGCAGCTGTCGAGGATTACGTGGCCACCGCTTTTTATTGGAGGAAACACAACGCGAGGCCACCGATAAGCTTCCTGTCTCAAGGCAGTAAGTAGCAGTTCCTGTGTTTGAGGCTCAGCATCCTCATGAACAACAGCAGGCAACTCTTCTGCAAAGCCGTCGACGAGCTCCGACCGTTTTGCTATTAACGCAGCATGTTCATGGTGGAGTGTTAACTCCTTCGGCGGTACTTTCGACCGTGCAATCTCTAAAGCTTGTCTTCCAACATTGCCCAGCCTACCCACACTTGTGGTTGCACGTGGAGGCCTAGGTCCTCGGCGTATAACCACGTAGGAATATTCAATATCCTCATGTCCAACACCAGAATGTTTGGTCCGCCGAACGAAAGCAGGCCGTTGAATGCGTTGCGAGAATCCGCAGACAAGGCTAGAAGGTCCAAAACGAAGTAATGGACAAGCACCATCATGTGGACACTGCAAAACATGTATGAGTGCTTCTCGCTTGAACAGGATGTCCTAAGACCGACGAAGACTTACGGGTGCAACGACATGCGAGCCACGAATGGGCCATTCGCTAGCTTCTGGATCTTCGAACTCCTTTTTGCCTACGCGCAATAAATATTCTCTGGCATCGGTAATAGCTTTAAAACCGGTAGTTGTGTTGTGATCAATTAGCACCTTGAGACATTACCATGTTAGCTTATCAGCAAGAGGGGTATTAAGCGCCTGACTATTGTGTGAGCCCCACTTTCCCACATCTCCTTAACGAGTTTCTTTCGAGCCAAAGGGTCGGATAAAGATGAAAGCATGAAGGCCGACAGCGCCAAGGTATTGTGACCTTCAGACCGGGGTATTCTATTGTCTTCTCTGAAAGTCTTTTGCCAGAGCATACTCAAGTTATCCGTATCGATATCTATTAAGTAGCTCAGTAATGAAAGTAGATATTAAACATGTTAACGATACGCACTGCGAAAGAGCCGTTTTCCGATGGAGACCAGACCTTCACGTCTTTCTATTCCAAGGTAAGTTCTAACGGTGGAATTGGATATTTCCATGTGCTGCACATCCATCGTATCTATAGCCTTCTTTTGAAAAGAATATAGAGAGGCCCTGCCCCCAAATTTTAGTACGTCAGTGCGAAAAGATAGTAAATGTACCAACCAAAGGCCGCTGCCCGTACCAGCACCCCAGTCAAGAACTCTTTCTATCAACCAAGAAGGATCCATTCTCCTTTGGAGATGATCAATCACAGATGTGATGGCAGAATAATGAGCTGGGAGGGCAATCGAAGCAAACGCCGTCCCGTCACGTTCACCATGGTAGGCAGCCTGCCGTCTGGAATGATATTTCTGGTCAAACTGTGCTTCCCACCCATCCTCTTGTCCTTTATCTGACGCATTAGCATCGTAGAATAGACGTTTGGCATCGCTGCGCAGTGTAGGCTTGTCTGACTCTATCTGTCACTTCAGTACATAGAATGGTACAGAGTTGATGAGCCATCTCACCAGCAATGATGAGGTTAATAGACGACTGAAGTTGTGTTGGTAAAACGACAGCACCGATCTGTTGACTGCCAAACAGAGCAGCAGGGGACTTTCTATGTGAAAAGTCTAACTCGGGCTCTTCCCGAAATGCACTATCGACAGATGTGTGCGTATCAGCCATGTCGATAGCGAAAACTTCCAATTCCCGCACAACAGGCGGTGGACGGCCTTTATGATTGAGTAGAGACATATCCACGTCCTTCAGCAGTGCTTTCATACTCGGATCTAGGTTCAAGGGAGGATTGGGATTGCTCCACGAAGCACTCGTTGAGCTGAACAGTGCATTGCTACTCCACCGAGACTTCAGAGCATGCAGCCTGCTGCAGCGAGTGACCTGAAGCATCGCAGAAGCCTTTTGAAAATATTGCATCAAATTATATTTGCAGATTTTATAGAAAAACGCACCTGAGCGACGGTCAAGTTGTATGAAAGAACTTAAGAGAACTTTTTGTGGTATAAATTGGTCTACAACGCTTATTACGTAACACTGACTTGGATTTCAGTGATCGAAAGGCATCCCTCTCAAACTCGTACCAACTCCAGTCTTAGTGGATTTATGTCAGAACCCCCATCCAAACGACTGGAAACGCTGTCGGAAGATGGACATTCTCTAGATAATGAGAGGCCAAATAAAAGAGTTCGATTGACGGGAAGGGAGTCGGAGACGCGTGAAGAGGATTCAGCAGCCATTGCTAACGACTTGGATGAAGAGGATGAGGACATTCCCAGTCAATCAGCCGACGACATTCGCGCGTCAGATTTGTATCTTGACACGGTAAGCATAGTGTTTTAAGTTTGCAACAGAGTATTCATAGTGTTCACAGATAAACAGAGCCGTGTTGGACTTTGACTTCGAGAAAGTGTGCTCAGTATCGCTTTCAAACATTAACATCTATGGATGTCTCGTCTGTGGGAAATACTTTCAGGGTAGAGGCCGGAAGTCATATGCATATGCTCATTCTATTCATGACGATCATCATGTCTTCATCAACCTTGAGACCACTAAGGTTAGTCCATCTATTGATTCTGATATATATTTCTGAACTAACCTACATAGGTCTATGTGCTTCCGGATGGATACCCTGTTTCTGATCCGTCACTGGAAGATATTTCCTATGTTCTCGCGCCTTCTTTCACTTCGGAGTCGATATCAACCTTGTCCTCTCCTGCTCATCTCAGAAAGCTTTCCTACGATTTAAATCACAAGCCCTATCTTTCTGGATACGTCGGATTAAATAATATAAAGAGAAATGATCACATGAATGTGATTATCCACTCTCTTCTCCACATTCCCCCACTCCGAGACTATCTTCTACTTTCGAACTTCGGGACAAAAAAACCAGAACTCCTAAAACGTTTTGCTGGACTGGCAAAGAAACTTTGGAATCCACGATTGTTTAAGAGCCAAGTCAGCCCGCACGAATTTCTTCAGGAAGTGAACAGAGCTAGCGGAGGTAAATTCCGCCTGGAACAACAAGGTGATCCCGTTGAGTTCCTGGGATGGCTGCTCAATCGTCTTCATAAGGACATGGGAGGGACAAAAAAAAAGAACTCTAGTGAGCAATTTTACTGCTATTACATACAAGTCACTTATCTTTGGCTCTAATAGGCATCGTTTTTTCAACATTCCAAGGCGAACTTCGCGTCGAGACCCAGCAAGTGCTGGTTCGGCCTGATGCTGGAGAAAATGAGAAACCCCTGTTTGATATCGATCGAGGTAAGCTCTTTGGTCTGTGATTGGTGAGAACTCAGATGAGCTGAAGCTCCCCATCTATGTAGCAATCAAGACCTCTGTATCACCTTTCCTGTTCCTAGCTGTGGATCTTCCGCCCCCACCTTTATTCCAAGATGCTATTGAGAAGAATATCATACCTCAAGTTAGTATCCACTCTGTCCTTGCCAAATATGACGGGAAAACGACACAGGTTAGAAGCTATTACTTCTGATGCCAAAAGATAACTACATATCGACCCTAGGAATCAGCTGGACACTTGCGCAGATTCAAATGTCAGCGCCTTCCTCTGTACATCATTCTCCACTTCAAGCGATTCACCAAGAATGCCTTTGTTGAGGAGAAGAATCCAACAATCGTGAACTTTCCCTTGCGCGGGCTAGACTTTAAGGATTGTATGTATCGGCTATCTATTTCCGAATTTGATCGTAGGTTCTCACTTTCTCATTTCGTTTTCCACTCCCGCAACAGATATTGATGCACCTCCCGACAATGTATCGACGCTGTACGATCTGATCGCGAATGTTACCCATGAATCAGTAGCTGGCACTACCCGGGACAAAGAGAACACAGTTTGGAAAGCTCACCTCCGAGCCGCTGGAGGCGGCGGAGAAAGCGAGAAATGGTTCATGATTCAAGATCTAATCGTCGAGGAAACAAGAAAGGAGATGATATTCCTTGGAGAGACTGTTCTTCAGGTACGACTCTCCAGAAATGTCGTCTACAATTACTGACAACCCCTTCCAAGATCTGGGAGCGCCGAATCACTCCGTAAACGAATGGAGCAACAACCTCAAGCCAATCGTTATTATGATATGGGCTTTATCGTAGTTTTGTCACGGTGTTGATCATAGGTAATAGATATTTGGTGGATTCAGAAAAGGAGTGTTGGGCCTTAGACTGGTTATCATTTCATTTCATGTCCTTGTCAAGGCTGCCAACTCCGGAATCAGGATTTGTCTCCTTTGAGGGCGCAGTGGTGGGGTAATTCGGAGCATTTCTACTACATCATTGTACTCGCGTCAACATGATGACCAGTGATCGAAGAATTATGGGCGCACGTACGATGCGACCTCGTCTAAAATCAAAGGCTTGAAAATATAAGCACCCGACGCAACACCTGTATACATTTCGCTGTTATAACAAATGTTTTATGAGTTAGGGATAAGCACAGCTTACCTGTCGCTACCGCAAAAAGATAAGGAGATGCTCGTCGAAGCATCAAGAAAGAACAGACTGGGAAGTCCCAAGAGAACGTAGTTTATGGAAACGGCCGTATACAACAGGTAAACTGGCGACGGTAGCACTGCAAGGTAGTAAATACACGGTATGTCAAGTAAACTTGCGGCGGAATATGGATACAATAATTTACAACTCCGCAGGCAGGCACATGATAACCACGAGTCTGTCGCCGCTGACTCGCCGATCGGTCTGAGTTCATGACCAGACGGCACGGCGTGTACCCGGAGCTCGCTTTATTTCTCTGCAGAATTATCATCGTAATCTTTTAGAACTCATAGCTACGAACATTTGGGTCATTCTGGTATGTAGTAAATACACGTTCCGAACAGCGGCATTAGCAAGGATAGGATAAGAAATGGATTTATATGTCCGAAATGTCAGGAAGCACAAATGCTACATCTTGCAGAATCTTGCATGAACATTAGGGAGTGCAGCATCAGCCCCTTGTCAGTGCCTGCAAGAAGCAAAGATTTAGGTCAGAATAAAATAGGAATAACTACATATTATACCTGAAATGCCTGTTGTGCCGCCAATTCCTTCGCTGCAGCTTTTTGAGAAGCCACTCCTGTTCCTTTGATTACTCCTTCAACTGACATGAACGCGATAAGCAATGTTGCGTTGCGTCAAAATATTCAAGACCTTACTCTTACACTCGACAGTCCACTTGATATCATGACATGGTCCGGAAGATACTTCGCTATAACTCAACAAGTTAGCTTGCTGCTTGTCTTGAAGGTCTATAGTGCTAATCAGTGGACTGAAACTTCCGGTATCCGAGTTGAAGTATTACAATTATGCAACGCATTAACGTGTCCTGCATTGTCGACGTGAGTGAGTATAAATCCCTAGAAAAAACATCGTCCTTCATACCCGTCATTGCAAGTCTGAAGGCTGGTGAATAAGGCGAAGTAGAAAGATGATTTTGCTGAGGAAACCTTTCGTGAAGAGCACGCTTTTGTACCCCCATAGGAGCCCCATTCAGACACTTGTCTCGTCCAAAGCCGAAAAATGGATCATTCCCTGTGACATGCTCTACAAGCGCCAGTGTTTCAAACCGGGTTATTTCATCTCCCCTAGTCAACACAGTCAGCCATTACCAGATACTGGTAGCCATTTGGCGGGCTCGCACACGGCGACCTAAACGACGCGGGGGCTCAAATGAGTCGGGGAAGAAGATGTAAATAAAAACCGTCCTAACTTCAAGGAGAACGAATACTAGATCAATAGCAAGATGATCCCCTGACCGTAAAGACGCCGTGGCAGAGACTCCCAGAGCGAAATTTAGAGCTTTATCTAATCATAAAGAAAGCATGTCAGCTCCAGACTGTCTCACATTGATTTACAAGGACCGGTCCATAGCAAAGGTAGCCAGCTTAGATGGGAGACATCATGATAGATCGAGATGAACATCTCACCACATTGGCAACGACTGGTCTTTGCTTATGGCCGCTAACCGCTTGAGCCGGACCACAGAGAAGATGAGGAGTGATGAGGGCGTCAAGAGTGTGAGAGACACTCTAGAATCTTCATAAATGCGCCCGTCTTCAGTGACGTGATTGCTTGATAAACCGCATGAATGACGTGAGGCTTTATACATCTCTACACCGGACTGGTGGCAAGAATTTTACGACCAAAACCTAGGTTGAAAGTCATCAATCTTCAGCCGTCGATAAGCAAAGAGAGCGCACCGCTTTTCAGATCGAGAATTGTACATCCTTACCGATCGTAAGTATATCCAGATCATTCTCAGTCACATTATCATGAGAAGATCATACTCAAGACCTTCGAAACGTTCATTTCATCGCAGACGGACCGGCAGCCGACCTTTCGACGTCCAGTCTTCCACTCGCGGGAGCCAATAACAAGCATTGCTGTATTTTCTATTCACATCAGCAAGGGGGATACATTGTAGACTGAGGACGCACTATCTGATGGGATGTTCATGTTCTTTTTTTGGCTGATAATTTTTTCTACAGGTCTGGCAGAAGAGGGTAACGCACGAAAATCATTTTATTAAATAGAGATATGCGGAGACAGATGGTCCATGATTACGATGCCCTTATGGAGAACTTTCAAGAAACCTCAAAGCCTCATTTGCGGCGATATTTTTGGCCGTATGTTTGACGGTGCTGACGCCCCTACCACGTGGTTGACCGTCGACTAGAAAAGGGTCTTTATCAATGGCAGAAATGCAATGGAGAGATGGTTTTATTTACTTTTGCAGATACACGTCCATATTGGAGCATGGCCGAGACCAGAATTCGTCTCGATCCAGGTGAGGGCAGTCATCCGACCAGTGCTCTGGAGATCTTTGCAAAAAAAAAAAAACATCACATTAGAAATACTAATAAGTTAGACAAAGTGGTGCTTACAATTATTGAGTCTCGACGTTCCCTCTGCTCCTTCTTGAACCATCTCCGTTAGCACGGTGGACGCGTGGAACTATGAGGAGCTTACCGTTGAACATTGTCTTCTTCATCCTTTAACGAATAAAATCCATTTCCCGGAGAACTTATATACCTCAGCTGCAGCTGCAGCTGCTTTACAACACACTGACGCTGTATCCTAGCGCATGGTTCTTGGATGGATTCATTAATGAAGACAAACTACCGTTAATGAGCTCGACGGAAATCGCTCTTGGCAAGGAAAGAAGCCACAGCACGATGTTCGAAGGCTGCACAGAGAGACCGGAGCAGCAAGAAACAGTTAGAAGAGAAAAAAACCTCCACGGATAAGGCTGCGTCTGCGTCGAACACGTTCACAAGCAGTTGTGGTCCGGGGATCATTAATAAAATAAGGGGGTGCATCTGCTCCTGCCGTAGTTCGTGTAAATGAAAAAAAAGTGCGGACCGTAGCTTTTTTACGCGTAGATTAATCATCCTCACCGTTCATCTGTATCGTTGGCTGCCGCGGCATGAGGGAAGCATCCATTGACATAAGTACCGGTTCACCCTGCGTCATGCGAACCACGAGGAGAACACGACCAGCAAGATCAAAGAAGTCGCAAGCGCCAAAGGTTTTTTTTGTTATGACAGTGGGTTCATCCTTACCGCAGTTGTACGGCCCAATCGGGAGAAGCAGCCCAAGAGAGAGCATTCGAACTTTCGGTGGGTACACGGGGGACTCGGAAGAGACTGCGAAGTTGATTTGACTTGTGTGGCTTTGTTTCACTCACAATTCGCAGAGCATCACCTGCTGGCTGTGAAATTCGAGGCGGCGATAAAGCGCAGCGTTTCGGAGATCCACAACATCCTCAGCCGCCAGCCAGCGCCAGAGGTGACTAGACTATATACTGCTTTTGGCGAGCCAGATGAACTCATTCAAATTTTAGCAGATGAGCCAGTAGTAAATTGGTACGGTGAAGCCACTGCCTTCCACGCGTTTACAGTTACAACTGGTACACATGGGCCATATTTTGTTAACCGGCCCAACCCATTGGGATTTGGGTCCAATGCTTTTATCTATCTCTGTCGTTGAAATTTGCGGGCCCCGAAATGAAGGTGTTACAATGAGATTGTAGAGTCACCTCTACGATTTGAAAATCGGGTGAGTCCGTACAGCACGGCATTTCTCGAAAACAATTATAACTACATCCAGCTTGCTCAACGCTGGGGTCAGCCTCCGACGACCCGAGTCGTAACGCGCGCGTAGATGCTTGAATCTGCGAACTGAAGATCTTCACAGATCCAATAAATCACAACATGGATTGTATAACGAACATCGGCGGCGGTCAGAAGACGTCTACCAAAGAGAGGAAAGGCGGTACCTGTCGAAGGATTTTACTGTCCATGTTAGACTGATACACATTGTAGAGCTTCATTTTAACTTATCAGAATAACAATAACGGGTATCCTGGCGTATTTTGACGTGGTAAATGCTGCGGCTGCGTTACAGACTCGGCGAAATACCTCAGTCAAGAATGACCTCCATGAAGTATACACGAACACTGCGGAAACTCATAGCCAATGAAGTCATTGAAACGGCGCATTCACCCTGGGCCCGGTACAGCCCATTCTTTTCCGCGGGCATGCAGTCGGCTCCAGCAATTTCCGGCTCTGCTTTTTTTTTTTTTTCCTTCATGCGTGCCAGAGGACTGCAGTTCCAGAGTAAAAATCGACAGTGCATTAAGCAGTGACCATAGCGAACGCTGAACGCTGAGCATCCGCACCCGCGTGCGTGCGACATTCCTACGCTGAAGAACATAATCAAGAGGGCGCTTTAGCCGAGCTGTACGGCGCAGAAAATAGTCTAGCATGTAATATCTATTATGCTTATTTTATCATCATAACCAAGTTTTGCGACACGAAGCCTACGAACGGAAACTTTGCGGTACCACTTCGGTCTTGAATAAAATAAGATACGTCCGCCATAATCGTGGAAAGAGACATAGAAAAGTTGAGCGCGATTGTCACCGGCTGACGCAATCCAAGTTCTCTGGGCTCAAGGTAAGATCAAGGGGGAAATCTTATCTTGACGCCTCGAGCCATACTCTGGGAGTTCCTTGATCAGTAAACCCGGGATGTGAACCAGTAAAAATAGAGCCGACCGGGTATCCATCTAGAGACGACATGGGTGTGGAGAGTCGTCGTGAACAAGCTCCGTGACAGCAGGCGACGGAGGCACATCTTGGACAGATAAGACTGAATGAATTGGGGGACGGCTGAAGTCAGGTACATAGCAGAATATCTCTGCAACTGCACAGTCACTTTTTTATGTCCGAAGCAGCCGTCTTCCAGGAGTATCCGCTAGATGTCCATCCAGTGGGGTTCGACATCAATATGTAATGTTTACGGACGGATATGCAATAGCCGAAGATATATGGATATACCCACCTGAGGTAACTATATCACATTTAGCTGAATATAAGATGATCAACTCTAGAAGAAAAAGGCAAGTATATACTCGGTCTCATGGACTAACTTGCGTTGCCGGGTCCCCAAAGGTGTCCACACCAGTTTCCAGTGGAACAGTCTGACAAAGAAAGATAGCGATTTGGTTTGGGACATTTCCGAGACATGGGGCCGATAGAGTTCATCATTAAGAGCCATTTGGGTAAAGATAGCCTGGAAATTGCGTCTTAACTTTCAACTGTCCTGGAGGGGTGCTCGGGCGAGGATATAAGCCGTCAGCTTGATCATCTGGGAGTCAGGCACACATAGAAATGAATTACAGATTGCATGACACTGGGCGGGGAGAGCTAAGACGTGAGCTTTGCAAAAGGGCCTAGCGAGAGGTGAGCCGAAATCAAGCTGGGAGAAGTGCCAGGACCAGGGGTTATATCTGATTAGTTTCAGCTTGGAAGACAAGCACTAATCAAATATTTGAAGAGAGCCCGTCCAGATATTTCATCTTGGAATATTGATACGCCAGGTCTAGCTGAGTGGAAGTGCTCTGTTTGCACTACTAATCACCGTCGGGGCCAGTCTTGACCATGAGGGCGGTGCAGATATATGAGACACGAGACACCACTGGTGACTCCAGCTCCAATACCATCGGTTTTATAGAGGTTGGCAGTTAGTTCGAATCACTGGATACACGACGGGAACGGGGATCTTCATATACGACATACCAAAACGGCAGTCTTGCCTGAAGCGCTACCAAAGAGTGAATACCGGGGCTTGAGCGCTTGAGCAATTGGCGGTAAGCGGCTATTTACTGCGCCACAACGTTCGCTTATGTGACCCTTACGCACTCGCCATGCTAAGTATAGTACTAATGCACAAAGCCATTTGACAACTTTTGCGAAGTATTACCCTAGTGACATGGCCGACCCAGGCAATACCACCAGCGGATATGCAGGCGCTACGCTGGTCTGATATATAGGCTACTAGCGTCACGGTAAGCGCCATCTCATAGCGAATCAGACATAAGTAACGTGCCGATAGCCCCCAGAGTAAGCACTTGATAATTAGGTTCTTGTGCCAGCCAGTGGTGGACATGCAGTGGATATTATACTTGTAACAGGGTGTCTGAAAATGATCAAATTGAATTCTCGAGAGTGATAATCAACCTTGAACATTGACAGGGGTCTAGATGGGATCAGGAGGACCTGCCTGGAATGGTAGAGGGGTAACATGTGCAGGGCCTCAAGGCGCAGAACCATAGCGAGATAGAGAGCATGATGAAGGGGAACTACAGAAGATTTTAATAGCGGATGTGTCCTAAGAAAAGACGAGTATGAAGCGCGTTGGATGCGGAAAGGAGGGAGAGTGGACGGAGGATGTAGTAATTCAGGCGGAGAAAAATAATGGGAACGATTATTGGCCGAGAACGGCAAGTTGCGGGTGGGTCAGCAAGATCACCCCATCAACAGCAGGACAACCCCGCCCACACCAGCTGCCCCTTCCTCTCTCCATCCTTCTACCCCCTCCTAACACGCTCAACGTCGTCTCTGGCGTCCCTGCACCCTCTTACTCGCCGTCACCCTTGTCCTCCCAGGCCTTCACTGACCTTGCATCTACTACTGCGTCTGCTTCGCTCATCGTTCTCCGCTCAACCCCCTGCTTGCAATTTTACCCTCCCGGCCTTGATCCACGGTAGGTGCATCTTGTGCCCTTATCACTGTGCTACTTTATTCCTGACGCTTGATTTTATGGTCTTCTGTAGTAGTCTTCAGCATTTCTCCGCTCACCACACTTCCCAAGAACTCCTACAATAGCTATCGCTTGTAACCATGTCCCAAAATCAAGGCGATATTCAAGAGAGGATCGCAGCCGCGCGTCGAGAGGCGGAAAGCTTGAAGGAGAAGATTCGAGCGAAGAGGGAATCTTCAGCAGACACGAGCTGTAAGTCGTACCCCTTTCCCCTTACACATGTTTCCCTTCCTTGAGCGACTGCTGACAATATCACCTCCTTATCACCATTTCAGTGCGCGCTATGGCTGCGGAAGTCGACGCTCTCCCTCGTATCGTGATGCGCCCTCGGCGCGCTCTCAGGGGACATCTTGCCAAAATCTACGCAATGCACTGGGCTGCTGACAGGAGACATCTCGTGTCCGCTTCCCAGGACGGAAAGTTGATCGTCTGGGACGCTTATACTACCAACAAAGTCCATGCCATTCCTCTACGCTCCAGCTGGGTCATGACCTGTGCTTACTCTCCTTCTGGTAACTTTGTTGCCTGTGGTGGTCTGGATAACATCTGCTCCATTTACAACTTGACTAACAAGGATGGAGCTAATGCCCGTACGGCCCGTGAATTGAGCGCACACTCTGGCTACCTCAGTTGCTGCCGCTTCATCAACGACCGTCAGATTGTTACCAGCTCCGGCGACATGACTTGCATGCTCTGGGATATCGAAGCCGGCGTTCGAGTGGTCGAATTCAGTGACCATACTGGCGACGTCATGAGGTATGTTCAGTTCTTGTTTTCACTTTATTATTCGCTAATCATGATTTTATAGTCTGTCACTTGCACCGGGCAACAACCCCAATGTCTTCGTTTCTGGTGCTTGTGATGCCACTGCGAAGCTCTGGGATATCAGGAGCGGTCGTGCTACCCAGACGTTCACTGGGCACGAATCTGACATCAATGCTGTCTCGTAAGTATTCTGTGATGCTCTCGTTAAGAGTGCACTAACCATTGTTTCCTGGCAATTGTTCAGATTCTTCCCCAACGGCGATGCTTTCGCTACTGGCTCCGACGACGCGTCTTGCCGCCTGTTCGATATTCGCGCCGACCGTGAGCTGAACACGTTCACTCATGACAATATCCTGTGCGGTATTACCTCCGTTGCATTCTCCATCTCGGGCCGCATTCTCTTCGGCGGTTATGACGACTGGACGTGCAATGTCTGGGATACGCTTAAAGGAGAACGTGTTGGTGTTCTCACTGGCCACGAAAATCGCGTCAGCTGCTTGGGTGTCAGCACCGATGGTATGGCTCTCTGCACTGGCAGCTGGGACAGCACTCTCCGCGTAAGTTATGTGTATCTTCCACTTGAAGGGATTTTCTAACTCTATTCACAGGTCTGGGCTTAAACATGTGCTTGCGCTATTGATTACTCTCCATTTTCCATCTCGATCGAAAACTTTTTCCCTGCGCCGATTCGTCTTGCCCGGCATGCATCATCTTATATGATCGATCTATCCCTCACTCGCGCAACCCTATGGGATGGACGCCTCGAGTCTGTCTTTACTGATTAACTATACAGCATTTTTTCAAACCCACTATTGGGAGTGGTTATGTCGCGTATATACACCTAGCTTGCGTCTGCTGCTCATCTTCCTGCTCCCTGCTTTCTTTTTCTGGCCTTTTATTTACTTGCAAATCATATTTTATTACTGGTGGAATATATAACAGATTGTACATGCCGTGAACTTGCGTGAGGCTCCATTCCCGCGATGAAGATTTCTTGATTTCGAGGGTATATAGCTGTGTGTGTCTGATCAACACGTCGTTACCAAACAAGCCATTAGCACCGTACCTTAAAGGCATTACGCCTAACGAGCACGCCGTAGCAGCACATCATCTAGCAGCTTTAAGAGCAGGCTCCTCCAGCGCGTGTAAACAAGTTCCCAGATGCCAGAAGATGACCGTGCAGCGAAGGCTGCACGAGCGAAAGCCTTGGTACGCTTCGCTAGACACCGTCTTGGAACGTGTCTGACACTCTATACTGCTTGTAGCTGAAGAAACGACAGCAAAAGAAGGTTGCAGATTCTTCTGCAACAACCAGTTCAAGCGTGGGCTCTCCTGAAGCAGTCACTCCTCAACGAACCTTTTCACCAGCTCCGTCAGAGCCCGCCGAGGAAGACAAACACGATATCAATGACATGTTGGTCTATCCTCTGCTCTTTCAACTCCCGTTTTGCTGACGAGCCTGGAACGTTACCTGTTCTTTGAATACTGCAGCTTTACGAAGTCAGATGGCGATACGTCTTGGCTTTCCTCGTTACCCCCAGCATCTTCCCATGTTTCATCTCCTCCTGTTGCCTCCGAGTCGAAGCCTCTATCACCTGCAACAGCACCGCCCACGCGTTCTCCTCTTGTTTCTCCGCCAACCAACGGAGATGCGAGTTTAAACGACGAAGTTATTGCCCTCCGGTCACGGAATGCTTCTTTGTCAGATGAGGTGAAGCGTTTGCAGGTATTGGAGTCTGGTGAGTGCACCGCACCATTACACTATAACTCTTTTATAATATGATATCCCAGAAATACGACGTACGGCCGAACTTCTGGAGAAGGAACGCGCACACGCCAAGAAACTAGAAGAGAACTACAAGCAGCTACAAGCAGACACGGAAACATCTCTAGAGAATGAGCGACAAACGATATCTTTACTCGTTTCAGAAAAAGCTACTCTCATAGCAGATCTGCAGCGTCTGGAAGGCCTCGAGTCCAGTATGCGCATTTATTTTACCATTCACTTCGCGTCTCACTGTCGATGCAGAAACACAGGCTGCCGAAAGTCTACTCCAAGAGGAGCGAGATAAAGCCAAGGCCCTTGATGACCGCATCCAAACACTAACCTCAGATGTCCAAATAGCATCTAAGCGGGCAGAACATGCTGAAGCGAAAGTAAAGGAGCTATCGGAACGGTTCCGTGAACAGGTAATTATTATACTTGCCTTTCGTGTACATGCGACTGAGAAGCTGTTTAGGAACGGCACCTTCAACTTGCAACTGCTTCTGCTGCAGAGTCACGTAAGGAGGCGGAACAGTATCAGCGCAAGCTAAAGGAACTGGAGGAGCAAATCCAAAGCGACGACCGTGTTGAACGGCTGGAGACCTCATTAAAGAACACTCAGGACCGTGCCGATGATTTGGAGTTCCACTTGTCGAAACTTAAGCAAGTGAGTGGTTAACAAGATATGCCGTTCAGAGTTTGAGTTGATGTTTTCTAGACATACACTGCTCTAAAGAACGAACGGGATGAGCTCGATACGCGGTGCCACACTTATACCGACAACGAAGAGGAATGGAAGTCTAAGCATTCAGAATTGCTCAGCCAGCATACCTCTGTCGAAGAGAAGCTCGCCAACGCTGTGGCTGAGAAGGAAAAGTTGGCGGATGAAAAGTCTCAACTGCAATCGCAAATAGATGGCGATCAAAAGGCACTCGCTGAGCTCCAGGACAAGCTACAGCAGGCAGCGTCGGAGATGGCCACGAATGTGCGACAGTTGCACCATGCCCAAAATGAGCTGAAGAAAGCGACACGCCGCGCAGATGATGCTGAGCAAATGCAGAAGAGCCTTCAAGCGGAGGGAACCACACTCATGAGATCATTGGACGAAATGCGGCCTAAAATCGTTGAACTGACGGGCGCGAAATTCGAACTTGCAGAGAGGGTGGAAGGTCTTCAGCATACTTTGCGCAGCCGTGATGCCATGATTTCTGAGCTGGAGTCTACATTGGAAGAGCTTCGGGACCAGACTGAAAAATCGGAGGCAGCGTGGAAGGAGAAGCTCTCAGAGAGAGAGAAAGAGCACATAGACGCTCAGAGCGGATCGTCGGAGCTGCAGAAGGCGTATGCGGGCTTGCAGGAGGAACTTGATACAGCCCTCGCGAGTTTGCGCAATCTGGAAGCAGAACGGAATAATCATCACCAGGAGGCCGCACGTCGATTAGAGGAGATTGAACGCCTTAACGGCTTGTATCGTACGCAGGCGGAGGAGCTTTCTACAACGCAACAAGAATTGGATTCCAGGCGGATGGAAGAGGTAAATTTCAACCATACGATGCGGGCTTCCTGCTCACTTTAACTGTTCTCACAGGAAGAGGAACGAGAGTTCCTCGAAAGAACCCGCAACGAAATTGAAGTTCTCCGCTCTGACTTGAGCATGAAAGATGAAGAAATTGAAAGGCTTCGGGAAACTATATCTTCGCCTTCAAGGGAGGATGCCCCTCACTCACTGAATGATGAGATGTTCAGCTCCCTCAGACAGCAACATGCCCTTGACCTATCTGCTGCACAGTCTCAGATCAGGGCTCTCGAGGACTCCGTCTTTGACGCCGAAGCTAAAGCTCATACATTGCAAAAGAAGGTCAACTCCCTCGAGGAACAGCTAGCACGACAGTCTCATCCTGGTCAGAGATCCTTCTCTCCTACGCCTTCAAGAGCATCCAGCCATCTACACAGGGAATCTGATCTGCGTCGCTCGTCATTTGGATCTCATAGGCCGAGCAACCTTGCTCCCCCATTATCTCGCTCAGTTTTCGACCAAAGCCTTTCACCCGAAACTCGCCATAAGCGCAAAGTGAGCTTAAGCATGCTCAAGGCTCGTATCGACAGCGAAGTGGCAGCAACTTCGCGTCCGCCATCGAGGGCCCTGTCACCTGTTCATTCACTTGATGGACATGAACATGACTCTGCTACACCTCATTCGCCTACACATGTACACAGGCCTCAGTTCTTGGACGAGTCCCATGTATTCTGGTGTCACTCGTGTCACGGGGATTTAGTCATCTTATAAGATGATACTGTTAATCTTAAAGCTTTCAGTACCGTAGTATCCGTACAATGCCAGTAGTTTTACAGAATAGGAGAAGAGACTGCATGGTTAATAAGTTGCAAAAGTTAATGAATGTGTTGCTACGTAACTAAGAATCCGTGAAAAATAGGTATCAAAAAATCCCCTGCCGTTTGGTCCTAAGATCACGAAGTCTCTCCAACAAATCCTGAAGACAATGGAATCAGACGAAAAGTCAGAACAAAAGCCATCAAAACGTACCTCGGCTTCCTCCGCTCGTAAAGTCCCGCGTTTCCGTTCATGCTCTAATCCAAGTTCAATGCTTTCGAGTACGTCGTTGATAAGTTCCCGATAATCCACTCCGAAAAACTGTGTTAATTTGGCTGCTCTACGCCGACGTAGTTGGAAATCTGTTATTTCCGGTTTCGGGGACGTGATGGAGTATTCCGACGCAATTGATATCATCGAAGTACGAGCAGGGAGAGACCGTCGTCGCTCTGACTTGATAGATGCGTTAGAAATGCGACGTTCGGATACTCTCGTGAACTCCTGAAGAGGTGGTGATAGTTCTCCGCCACTAAGGTATTGGTGTAGCTCGGCCAGGGACTCCTTGTCGTCCTGGAATATCAGAGTTATCAGCAAGTATAAACAGAAAAACACAGGTAGGGGCGCATACCCTATCAATAATGTCATGAAGGGAGTTTAACGAATGCTGATAATGATTGTACACGAGCGAATGGCGTGCAGAGGACGCCTGGTCTTTTGGCAACAATGCCTTGCTTGATTCAGCAGTGCCAGGCCGGTCACTCTTCTTCGACTTGGGTTTCATGTACGCAGACCTATTCAGATTGCGCTGAATGGAAGGAGTCAAGATATCACCCACAGGGTTGGCCGAAGTAGATGTCGGCTTGTTTGTCACCGAAGGAGATGGAGAGTGTCGTGTATGATAGAGAGTCTGGGGAGGAGCAACTCCGAACACCTTTTCCATCTTCTGCGCTCTACGGACGTTAATGGCCTTCTCCTTGTCATCCAGCGTATCTCCCATTCGATCCAAGTCGTCAGTCCAAGTGGAGGGAAAGACGGCGGCTGAACTGCTTCTTCGGCGCCTGAGCCAGGCTTTGCGTGAAGCATCCTCGGGAGACTGAGCTGGAATTGGAGCATTCATAACGGACTCTTCAACAGGAGGTAGCGAGGCGTCGACGTTCTCCAGACCAAGAACGAGATTAGCAGGGACTCTCGATCCCAGGAAACGGTGTAGCTTTGCGAGCTTATCCCTCTTCCTTCTGCGCTCCTCCTCCGCTTGCTCCTCTGGGCTCATGTTTTCAAACAGCGATTGGGTAGAAGGCGATGAGGGCCGGCGAATGCCGGCCTTCTTCGGCGTCATCGTGTTCCCATCATCCAGCTGGTTCTCCTCGTCTGACAGATCAATAAATGAAGTACGGGAGCCCCTTTCTATCAGGTCTGCTGCGTGATGAACGGATAGATCATCACTTGACCGGGATTCTTGAGCTTGTTGGATTTGTTCTGCGGTGGAGACTGGTTTGGCGTCGTGGGTGGGAGATGCTATGCTCAGGAATGACATTTCGTCTGGACTTGCTGGCAGAGAGTGTCTTCTCCCGTTTTCGGGAAACGGTACGATGGTGAGGATGTTTTGGCGCGAACCGGATTTGTCTAAGCTGTTGGATATGGATAGAGCGCCTCGATGATGATGGCGAGACCTGTCCGAAAAAGAATGCGGGGTCAGCCGACCACAATCTTGTTGGGCCATGGCTTCCGCTCCGGGTGTTTGGCCAAACACCCGTGCTAATTTGCGGGATTTTCTAATAAGATCGGCGCGCTCATCCATGTCCAGGAAATTCGTAGTTGGTGGAATGGGTTGCGTGTGGTCGTCATGAATAGATGTGGCCGGAGACCTGTCTTTGGGAGATGACCGTCGCGACAAGCCAGACTTGGCAGGTAAAGGACGGATAAAAACAGGTTTCGGAGTGGTTGGAATGGGAGGTTTGGGAGGCTGAGAATTTGCCCGGGCAGAAAGGGGGGAATGAGCCTCGAATGGGGGCTTGGAATGACGGGTAGTCCTGTCATTGAAAACAAATTCTGGTCCGGAAGGAGACAAAATCTCAATGAACGAATGTCTTTCTTGGTTGGGAGGATGGGCGTCGGTGGAGTAGCGGCGGCGGGTGGGGGAGGTTGCCGACGGAGATTCTGTGGAACTATACATGGAATGTGGGTGGGAGTGGGCGGAAGAGGGGGGATATATGGTGCTGGATATGCTGATGCGTGGGTCGTGTTCTTCTGTGGAGGCGGGTCCGTGGGTGCTATCTGACAACATGTCCATGGAGCCGGAGGAGGACCTCGACGACGACGAAGCGTGGGAAAGTAAGGGTCGCCGCCGCCAAGGAATCTCAACCTTGGAGATATTGGAATTTGCAACGTCGAATTCCATATCCTCAACCGTCTCCTGCCTGCGCATGTCAAGAACCGTTGACCCGTGCACGCGGTGCATCCCTTCAGCTGCGCATAGATTCCTACGGTCAGCTATGGGTTAATTCGATCGGAGAGACACGTACTCGGACTCTTGGACCCTTCGTTAGAGTGTCGTTTCACAAGTTTCCCTTTACTCCGGCGACGCTCGCGCAACAACGGTAAAGGTGGAGACGTATCACCACGACCTGCGGTAGGTGACGAACTCGCCTTGGTTACCCCTGCGAGGCTTTTGTACACCGAATCTGCGTCCTTCACCTGCGTTCCGCTATCCGAAAACCGTCCAAATGGGTTCTTGCTGATACTGGTGATACTCAAAAATTTGTCAACACGGGGCAGAGCTGGATACTTAGATTGTGATTGTTGGGAGATATGCGATGCCAATGGTTGCTTCGAATCGTCGTTTCGTGTTTTTCGTCCATCAGGAGATTGTGTGCGTGGCGGTGTAATCACCGGCGTTGGGTCGTCACGAGGTCGTATGGCTTGTCGAAGAGAATCGTTGTCTCTGTCAGTGTCACTGTTCGTCATGGTCGAAACTGGTCCATAGTACGTGGTCTCGCCTTCTTGGATTCTTGATAATACATTGACGGTCGTTGGCGGAGGTCGTGGTAATGTCGCTTGCTTGGCCTGCTTCTCTGCCTCCAAAATCTCATCTAAAGATGGAGCGGGATTGATGTAAGGATTCGGTGCTGATGGATTGACCGCCTCAACAGGAGAAGTAGGCACTGATGCGACTGCTTCGTTCGGGTGCTCGTGTGCCGCCTCCTCGATGCCGAAGAAGAATGGTATTTGTGGGCTCATGGCTAGGCCAGTGGGCGTTGGAGGCGCAGGAGAACGTGAAGTCCGCCTCACCCTTCGAGGGCCTCGAGGGGGAGGAGGCAAGCCGATTGACTCGATTGTCGGAACATCGTTAGTCGTAAAAGTTGGAGAATGCGGCGCTGCAGAGGTTGGAGAAGCTATTCCTCGCGTACGTTCCTCGTGTGCCAGTAGAGCGTCAAGGTTGGGCGAAATAATGAGCGAGCGGGGGACGATGTGTTTCTTCCCTTCCTCTAGCGAAGCTCCAACTGCCCTCATCATCCCAACGGACGTCTCCCCACTAACACTCATCTTCTTCGTACGTGATCCTCAGCTACCTATATCAAAGAACTGTTCGCAGGTCGTATTCAATCACTTTTCCAAGAGAACCATCTGGAATAATACTCACACGATAAACTTTGAAGCTCTCGAAGTGCAGCTGGGATACACGTCAAAGCGATGGGACACCTGCTTGTTCGCTCATTCAAAGCATATGTAGGTGACGGCAAGACAGGGTTCCGTGTCGTCTGTTCCTCGTGTCTCGGGTGGCCGGCTCGCCTCTTGCCAGGTTTCCCAAAATTCGCACAGGAAGTCGAGGAGATGCTGTAACTTACAGAGCCAATTTCTCCATATCGCCGAAGTTCACTCAAATATGCCAGGGAAAGACCCGACAAACACCGTCCCTGCTTAAAATCATATACCAATTTCCGTATATGCCGCTGTGAATGAGTTTGTGATACCAGCTTTCCATCTGATTTGTATGCCATACAGTATGCACATATGTACTGTACTGTACGTATGTGTCAGACTCCCCATGTCTCAGCCTCCAGATGGTGTGCATGGCAACATTTTGATGATCTGTCTTTCTCCATCTGTAGTGTTAAACCTTGCCAATCAAGCCACTCTACCCACCCCTTTAGACGCCTATATAAACCGAAGCCTTGAGGTGATGGCTTCTCAGCTTCTTGAGAGCTCTTATACACCGGTACATGCTTATAATGGGAGCCAACTCTAAACCGGAATGTAAAAATATAGCATCGTGGAAAATGAGGTAATGTACAATGTGAAATAATGCGATGTACAGAAATGCCAGTAAAAAACGAGCTATGATTAAGGTGTCTGAGTGGGGCGTCGAGGAGGCAGGGGTGGCGGTGGTGCCAATTGCGTAGGCGTCGGTAGCGTCGAGGCGGGCGCTTGATCGGAACTTGATCCAGAAACAGTATCATCCCCCGAATCGGTGATGTTCACGACCCTCACACTCGAACGCCTACTGGCCGGTGACTGAGATTGCGTCAGGTCAAGGGATGCCTGTGTACGTGCGTCCGAGTCCTTTGAAGCTATTGATTTGAGAACATCGGCGGCGGAAGACGGCGGTGATACGCTCGCAGGAACTTGGGAATTATCGAGGGTAGGCCGCGAGATGGCAATAGGAGTGGATCGAGGAGGAAGAGGTGGTGGATTAGGCCTGGAACTTGAAGAGGGCTGTGGCGAGGCTTGTTGGCTATTTGGGGACAGCGTTAAAGGTGTAATGTCCTTGTCCTTGGCGACAATTTCCGAATGCGTGTCCTGCTGGGTTTGGGTGGCCGGCGGTGCACCCTGCTCTTGTCCAGCTGCAGATAAAACGGGACTTTTCCATAAGCGGTATACGGTTTGAATAGCCGGATTCTTTAATTTGCTCTCGGAAGCGGGGGGCGGAGGCTGTGGTGCTCTGTAGCCCATTGACATGACCTCCCCCCTGTGGCTCGCATGGATCCCAGGAATGGTCATGGTTTTCGCCTGCGGTTGGACATGGATGGGCGAATGTACAGGCTTATCCGAAGTTGATAAATCTTCGGCGTTCAGGTCGGCACGTATAGATGGAGTTGACCTCTTGGAGGAAAGACTTGGTGCCGAGAGTCGGGGCGCCGCAGGTGCGGCAGGTATGCTCCCTTCAGTAGATTGGCTCGAGCCATTCGGCTGCGATATCGAGGGACCATGAGTGACACTGATAGCTCCATCCCCATTGGGCGCATCAGAGGAGGGAACTGGTGAGGTTGCCCGAGGAGCCTCAAAAGTTTCCTCCACCTGGGCCGCCTGTCTTTCCCTCTC
>JASFDF010000209.1:2865-36320 GCA_036937115.1 Nidularia sp. FH-822889
CTCGTCGAGCTTGCGTCGCTGGGCTGGTGTTAGTTCTTCCTTGGTGAGACGTAGACGGTCGATTGGTGCGGAATGAAGGGCGGTGGCAATCGCGCTGAGGGAAGCGAAGTTATGAAATTTTCGACATTCCTGTGATAATTGCATAAGCAGCGAAGTGTCTCATCGCATATGACAAACTCACATGTGCTGTGTTGACGAAGAACTTGAGCACCTCAGCTCGTAATTCGACCTTGTCATAGTGAAGAACCGACTGCTTCACCCAGAGAACAATCTTGTTGTTTGTCAGATATGCCTGTTCGACGTTGTTGCATATCGGAAGCCTCCTAAGATGGGCGAGATAATCCCCTGGAAGGATGTTCTTGTACCGATCGCCCTCTAGCAATGCTAGCGCGATCGCAAGGCTGTGCGGAAGAATTTCTGAGGCTTTGGGTATCCTTCTTCCTGGTGAGAGGGATGGAGATGCTAATGCTATGTCCCTTGTTGACTACAAAATCTCAATGAGCTCATTTACGACTTCGGAGCAATGAAGGTATATGCGCACCCGATCGTGAATTGCTTGCAGCACGTCATCGGCTTTGTCGACCATAGTTCGAGAAGGCCTGGTTCGTACGGCATGTTCACAAAAGCTTCTCATCTGCCACAACAGCTGACTGTCAACGTGAAGACGACGGCTCGATACCCAGTACATGAGAATCATGAAAATACTGCAGAAAGTTGTTAGTGGACAGTTATTATTCGATTAAAATGGTGAGACAAACTTGTACTGTAGATGAACCCGGTTCTCCGAGCTCATGTTCGTATCCATTTCTGCATCGTGGAAGCGCCGAGTCAGAATGCCGAATACGTCTTCGGATGTCGCAAAGTCTACGCATGCCACTAGAAAGATATCGCGGTATTCCATGTCTTTATTGCGATCTAAATGCAAAAGTCAACAATTGTTTTATTTAAGCATGCACAAAAGACGACGTACTGAAGTTGTTTATCAGCCTGTCAACTAGGCCTTCTAATGTCCCCGATAAAACTGATCCCGATTTCTTGTCGATATTTACGATCGGTCGCGGGTCTGCAACGGCATCTTTGAGTGCCGCTGGTATATGAACTCCTGAATCCGAAGAGTTGGAATTGACACTCCGCATTATGGAGGGGGCACTATTCAAAGATTGTGCCCTATGTGGACGAAGAGGGACTGCGAGACTGCTTGGGGATAAATGTGCCAATTCCAAATGAGGAGGACCATCAAACGCAGGCGAAAACTTCTCTGCGGGATTGGATTCCACTATAATACCAAGACTATCGCCGCTAGAGGGTTGGCGACTGGTCCTCACGTTGCCGAAGGTTCTCAGGCCACCGTCAGGGATGTTGATGGACAAAGGAGATATAGATCCCGATGATGAGCTTGCTTTGCTATCGGCAGTGGATGGTCGACGTAAACCGAAAAGGGAGCGTTTTTTCGATGGTGATTGAGCATCTAACAGACACCATCATTTACTTCAGTGAATGTTCAAAAATCATGGGAATCGTTTCTTACCCGCTGCCGGAGCGGTGACAGGCCGCAGTTGGGATAGTTTCTCCCGCACCTCCTTCATCGAAGGACGAGATTCGGGTTTCTTCTGCCAGCACTTCTTCATTAAACTCCACATTTCGTCGTCAAGACCCCTCGCTGTGACCTGTCGACCCGGACGGCTAGGTAGTTTTCCGTGATCAAGTTCGCGCTGGACTGCAATATCTCGACTGATATTGCTAAACGGTTGCTCTCCAGTCAGTAACTCCAAGCACACCATACCGAAACTCCAGATGTCACAGTGAGTTGATAAGGTGCCATTACTCAGAAGCAGCTCTGGAGCGAACCAGCGTGGATTAATGCCCTGGGCAAAGGTCATCCCTTGGCCGCACTGGCAATGTGATGTCAGAGACTTCTAGTAAACCCGTCATAGTGACATATACACATACTTCTTCTAGGAACTTCGATAATCCGAAGTCGGACAAACGTGCTGTGCCATTCATTGATACTAATATATTCGCCTGTGTCCACGAGTCATTAGCACTGCTGAGGAGTCAAGGTAACTTTTAACACAGCTACGTACACCACGAAGGTCTCCATGCACAATAGTTTCATCGTGCAAGTACTTTAACCCTGTATTTAGCACAGGTTAAACAGCGGTTCGGATGACAGACGGAATCCATTCATACCAGCTGCGACATCTCTCAAAATTCTTAAGCGGTCAACTTCGGGGTACAGTTGGACATATTCGATGGCGGTGCCGTTATCCATCCATGGACTGACCTGAAAGAATACATGAGGAAAGAGTAGCCTCGTTTTGACAAAGACATACGGAGTAGAGTTGTTCTCGAATGTAAACGACACCGTACAGCGGGAGTACATTCTCATGATGAAGACTTCTCCAGATGGCGACTTCTCGTTGAAAACGCTGTAATAGAAATTAGGGCTACGAAGTTTGCACCTGAATGACAAGTACCTTTTGAACATCCGGATTGTTCATTAATGTCTTAGGTTGTCGGAGCGCCACCTGAAAAAGATATATAAAAGGCTCTTCTCATGAGTGTATCTATCATACACACCTTCTCTTTCCCTAGCCATTGACCTACAAAATAATCAATAAGGAACCTTACAGGTCATATTCATACTAACCAGGGTAAATATCATTGAAAGTGCCATTAGCAACAGCGCGGTCGCTTGTGGCGGTCACTTGACCCGTTACTAGTGAGAGAACATAATGTTAAAGCCGGCGTGAGATGCACAAGATAGTAAGCCCACAATCAGTTAAAGGAGGTAGCTTGGATGTCTTTTCGTGTAGCCACCACAGACTATCTCGGAAGGTTCTCTCTTGGTTAGGTGGCAGATCCGGTTCCATTAATTCCTGCATTGAATGAGTTACAGAAGCGGAAACTGATTACAAGCACACTGGCTGACCTTCTGCAAGCTCTCCATTATCTGTTCCACGTCTTCTGGCCGAGATGATTCCATGTTCCGAATGGCCATAAGGTCATCTGTATTCCTAACAATCTGTTGCAATAGGTCACGCAGCTCTTCCTTATCACGTTGCTGATTTAACCTCGACTCGTTGTGGCTTTTAGTCATTTCGAGTTGGGTATTGATCTGCGAAAGAAAATAGAAAGTTGGAAATGCCACTGAAGGTTGAACAGGATTACTTACATGGAATTGCATCATAGCTGCGTCAAGGTCGCGATGCAAACTGTTAATGCCATCTTTTACATCGCGTTGCTGAAGGAAACTCTTGACCAGAGTCAATTTGGCCCACTGGTTTACCTTTCGGTCTATACGGCGAACCACACTTCATTACAACGTGAATATTATGTTTTATTGCATCGGATAAAGATAAGCGATACTTACACCGTCATCTCATCAGCAAATTCAATTGCTCTGGTGCCTTCCAGGCCTGTTGAGCTATCGCGCAGAGCGAGCATTAACTTCACGCATCGGGCGCTCAGTTCCTGACATTGTTGCTGCAGGACAAACGGTTATACCATATTTCTCGTTAGACAGACCGTCGTCATTACCTTGTAGACTTTGATGTTTTCAAGAGTAGTATAAGTTGTTGTCACTGATAACCAGATTGATATATTTGAGCTCTTCACGAGCAATGGCAGCCGGATCTGCAAAGACTTACAAATTGTAGCGGCAGCACCAAGACCAGGTACCCCGCTCAAGGCTAGGAGGTCTTGCAAGCTCATAGGGTTTCAGTCGGCAGATGCTAACGGTAAGCGCAGTAGAGAGGGGAAGGCGTAATCATGAGCGGCAGGTGGCTAAGTATACCTATACACCATTCCCTGCTGTCATAACTGCCGCCTGCGTCTGCGGGGCACTGGTTCGACCAGGCACGCGATACTCGATCTTTGGATGCTGTGTTAATTGTCCGAGAACGGATGCGCTTTCCGAGTGGACCTTGAGTGGACCTGGAGTAGACAACGCGGTCTCATTTTGGCGTGATGCGAAAAGGTACCTTGGCGCTCAGTGAAGATTGACTTGTGTTGACTCGGAAAGGTATTCATATCGAATATTCCACCAGATGATAAGGAATATCATAGCTCCTAGTTTGTTAACAGCTCTTTAAAATATTCTAAAATTAACTGTTGTATGCAGATAGTAGTTAAGCCTCGCATGAGATATCGGGCATCCAGGAGTGAGGGGAAGGATGATGGTCACGTTTACTCAAGGTTGATAGCAATCATGGAGATTTAGTGCATGGGAAGCCCTCTAGTGGTTTCTGGGAGTCCACCTCCTATCGGTAGCGTGGCCGAGTTGGTCTAAGGCGTTGGATTTAAGATCTTGATTCCCAATGGGCGTAAGCCCGCGCGAGTTCGAACCTCGCCGCTACCAACGGTTTCCTTTTTCCTGACATTTGGTTTATGATACAAAGATACAAGTCATGCAAGTGCTTCACGAATCCTATGCTGTAGGGTGGAGTACAACACTACTAATACACGGCAATCAATCATATGAGTAGTACTGCATATGATGTGCATCCAAGAATTTCAACAATTTACAATGAGAGAGATCTTATTCCTTGTTCCTTCCAAACCAGACTTTCAAAAAAACTAAAGAACAAGTGATTAACGTCTCCGCAATAAGCAGACGTTCTACTTACATCGTTAATATGATCCTGACCACCAGGGCCTTGCCTTACTCTGGTATTGTAGTTATGAGAGCTCACACTCCAGTTCATAGAAAGTAGAACATACCTGCGAGTGGGTTTAAATTCTTCAACAGTTGGTTCAGAGTCCCAGAGATTCGACATGCTACTGGGCCCTCCAGGAGTCGTCCGAACCCGCCTGTCACAAGGCTGTCAATTGGATCAGAAATATGTATTGATTTCAGACCAACCTGCTGGGCTTCACGCTCGACGCGAAGTTGATTCCAGAATCTTCCTCCTCCGCAAGAGGTTCAGAGGGCGTAGATATAGCTACAGCTGCTGTGGTAGTCTAAATGATGATGGAATTCAGGTGTGATTTCCATACAATGGTCTAATCAAGAAATACCTGAGTCTCGCCATCTCTCGGTGGTGCGGTTGCCAATGCGTCATCATCGTCTTGCTCGAAGATGTTGGTGTGAGGGCCACCGGGAACAGTGCGAACGCGACGACTAGGCTTGAAGTCGTCAGACGCGTTTGACACGTGTTCTGTCAAAGTGTCAAAAGAGGCTATGGGCAGATGTAAGATAGGCATACGAGTGGTGGTCGTGACGGCGGCCGCTGTATCTCCAGCGGTGCCTTCAGATATCTTGCCGAATTTTGCATACCCTTTATTTACGGTTATAGTCGAATAACTGAAGTGACGTGGGGGCACCTACTCGGAAGCTTTTGAATATTGCCAAAGCTCGGGTCAACTGTGGTACCGGTATATCTGAGTGGGTAGAAGATTAGCGCCAGAGAGCGGTGCTGCGAGAGAGGTTTAGCGTACTTCAAGAATTCAATAAGAGAGCGTTTAGTAAACACGATGTTGGTGGAATCCCAGTCAAGCAGCCCTAAAAGTAGACGTTAGACGTGATTTATAGAAACCTTTAATGGGAACACGAGAAGAACCCACCGAGGCTTGACGCCCAATCCTTCTCTTTTGACATGTCGATGGCAGTCGATGGGGTATAGCTGGAGTGGCTTGAGTTGGATATTCTGGAATAAATTGTGGCACGCACCTGGAGGAGGGCATCTTACTGAGAAGTATACCAGATGGTAAGAGTGAGAGTGGCTTGAGAATGGTCGTCAAGCAGTTCGGATTTCAACTTGGTCGCGGGGTTGCGTGACAAGATCACGAGATCGTGCTCATGATGATGTCACGAGCGTGACCAAGAGCCAGGACAGAGCAAGCTTGGCAGAGGACATTCAGTAGAACACCCGGGACCTTCGCCATAGCGGCCCATAGGAATTGTATTCAACAGACTCTTGTCTCCGTCCAAGTTTATTGCTGGTATTCCTTTAAACTAGAAGCTATGCTGGCAGGTCCTGCGAGAAGAGCGCCTTCCGTTTTGCTTTTGACGATGCGCCGGTTCGCGTCTGCACCCGCACCGTCCGCCGTATACTTCGACCCCGCTCGACAAAACGATCCCTCTGTCTCAACGACTCCCAAAAATATCACTCAGCAACAACGAGAGGCTCTTGATGCGGCCTTGCGGGTTGACCAAGCAGGAGAGGTAGCTGCAAACTACATATACATGGGCCAAATGGCTGTCTGGGGACGTGACCCAAAAATTGGCCCTCTGATTCAAGTACGGTCGACCCTCCATCTTCAGCGAGGCATGGCGTTCACATTGTTTCACAGGGGATGTGGGATCAAGAGAAGAAGCATCTCGCAGTAATGAACAAGCTACAATTACAGCACCGCGTCCGGCCTACTATCCTCTCAGATGTCGCTAAAGTAGCGGGATTTGGACTGGGAGCAGTCACAGCACTCATGAGCAAAGAAGCCGCAATGGCGTGTACTGAAGCCGTTGAGACCGTCATTGGAGAGCACTACGACGAGTAAGTTCGGATATCTCTCATTCCGAGTACTCCCGGATGCTGAATCCGACGTTGTCAGTCAACTGAAGGAAATGGAATCTCTGCCTGTTGACCATCCCAGTGTTCCCCTACTGAAAGCGGTGGTCCATGAATTCAGAGACGACGAGCTAGAACATTTGGATATTGCGGTGGAGAATCATTCTCAGCGTGCTCCAGCACATGCATTGCTTAGTAGCGTAGTCGGAGTAGGTTGTAAAGTCGCGATAGAGCTCTGCAAGAGATTCTAGACGTTGGAATTCTATACCCCCGGAACGATTATTTGTTACAGGAGGGCGAGTATGAATGCCTACCGCCGCAGGCGTTTATGTTACCACACGTCTACCGCCTTTACTTCACTATCATTTGCCATTTTCATGTCAGTAATCTGCAAGTTAATGGGCATTGTCTAACGCCATTCCGTTCCAATGTCAGTGAAGGAATCTAATCTGCTCCTGCTTCTGGTTGTGGTTGAGCGACAGTAAGCGGCTGGCCTTTGAGCTTTCCAACCCAATTCCATTTTAACTAAGGCCAAATGAGTAATGAAAAAGCGATGAAGTAGCTAGAACGTACGTGGTAGGTGTTGGCAACGTAGAATAAAGCACCGGGGACGATGATGAACCCAAATGCAGCTGTGCGGAAGGTTCGTTTTGTCCAGCGGAAGTTCATATATGCATCTTCGCGCTATAAGACCAGTTAGCGAACACCGGGTAAGGATACTGCTGGAGGACATCTACCATGCGGTTAAATCGCTCGATGGCGGGGTCCACCTGTAACAATGCTGCTTGTCAGAATGGTACCCTGCTCGCGATGAGCTGAATATATACCTTCAGAGGTCCTGTTCGCCGTAGAGGTGAGTTGAACGCTACATGAAGGATCGGAGAATTACGCACCGTGACCGCCCATGGTGAAGGTTCAAAGAGAGAGGTGTTGTTTGTGTGTTGTTTGTCTTACACTTGCTTCCAACTACCATCATCCACCGTGTCCATTTTTCATAGCCTCTTGCCTCCATGGCGTATAATCGTGAATGGGATAGGGGCAAAGACTCCTGGAACGAGGGCGCTGCTTGGAGCGCTGCCGATACTAGAGGTAATGTACACCCCAGAGAACAAGACTATTACGGAGACGGGAAACGAAGGAAGTTTAACAATGGGGTATGTGGCATATTGGTCGAATTGGAATTTACTATAGTTTCATACGCAGGGGTTCGAGGGTTACGACGCCTCGCCACAGTACGATGCAAGCGCCTATGGTGGCCCCGCCTATGGCAACTACCGGCAGAACGACTATCCGCAGGAATACGGACAGGAAGACCGACGAGGACCAGCAGGAGCAGGAGCAGGAGCAGGAGCGGCTGGTGGCTTTGCAAAGAAACGGCTGGCACCGTCAGAGCCAAGTCCGCATGTTATCTTCCTTGGGTTGGACCCAGACTTCACAGAGGCTGATGTCTGTCGACTCTACGTTCTTGACTCTATTTGAGCCCGTGACTGAAGTCGTTTCCTCTACCCCAGCTTCAGGCATACCTTTCCTCCAACGGATGCAGCATCGAAAGCGTCACTATTATCCGAGAGAGATCATCAGGCACTTGCACATTTGTATTTACTCCTACACATGCATTAACGTTCTTCGCCGTGCGTTCAAGGTTCTTCCAAAGGCTTCGGCTTCGCTCAATTTGCCAGCACGGAGCATGCGCGCGCATTTGTGGATCCTCTGTTTCCCTTCATTCAAGTTCCTCCACCGGCGTCACATGGTGCATCTGCAACGGCAGCGTTCTACAAGGCCCTTGAGACGGGAGCTCCGCATAATGGCCGGCGAGTTAAAATCGATTATTCACAGAGCGCCAGTCCCCATGATAAGGGTCGCGTTAACCGAGGCAACATGAACGACGGTACTAGAGATATAGGAAATGCGCAAGCTCCTGTGCTACTCTTCCGCGGCCTCGACCCTCTTTCTGGACCCCAGGCTATCTACCAGGCTATGTTGTCTTCATCTGGTCCCGACCAACAAGGTGCTAAGGGAATGAAGCGCATCATCCTTATCAAAGACAAGGTCACCATGGCCAGCTTTGGGTTTGCCTTCGTAGAATTCGTCGACGTACAGGTTAGCTCTTTCTTTTGTCCAGGTCCTTGCCGTGTTCTCATTTTCTGCGTCATAGTCTGCCGCCGCCGTCTTGGCGGCTACGATGTCCCCTCAAATACATCCAGCTGGTTTCCGGATCTCGGACCGCCCCGTTGCAGCTTCCTTCGCTCACCCGTACTCCTTCCAACCTGTCACCGATTTTCTTTCTCGTGACGAAGCATGTCTTCCTTCCTCCATGAGTCTGGGAGGCGCTGAGGACACCTGGGTTAGATACTGGGATGAAAGCTCCACAGTAGCCGTGCTCGAATTTAAGGTGGAGGAACCGGCGCAAGCTGCGGCTCCGACCAAAGAAAAGAAAGAGAGGAAGCGCGTAAAGGGTGCGTAGTTTCTTGCCATAATATGCAGAACTAAGCATTGATCCCTCTCAGGTGATCTCGATGCTGGAAAGAGCGCCCCAGCTGCGCCCTCAGCGCTTCCGGTGTCTGATAAACCCGTGACTTTAAATTTCAGCAAAGGCCCAGTAAAAGTCAACGCAGGTCCAGCGAAAGTTCCAGTGCTTGGATTCTCACTGGATGATAGTAGTGCTGGTGCAGATGCTCAGGAAGAGTCAAGTTCCGAACCTAACAAACGTAGGTTTTGTCAGACTGTCGCGCACATAACTGGTCTCAATTTGGATTTCTAGCTCTTGTAGTCAAGAAGGTGGCGCCCCTCATAGCGAGCAAGAGAGTGCGTGATCTCTGCTGTGTCGCTTCGAAGAATCGACTCTAATGACTCCTTGTATAGACCGTCAGCAACATTAATAAGTGGAACCAAGTGCAAGAGGAGCTTACACAAACTACAAGTGCTGCAACAACGTCCTCGGCTACGGTAATCTTCTTTTCTTAGTTCTTTCTCCTGTGATTAGCTTCATATGGAGTACTCAGGCTGCGCTACCAAAGCCTTCACCTGCTCCCTCCGTCGTGGAGAAGAAGTCGGCGGAGGCCTCCCTACCAGTGGAAACGGAATTCGAATATTCGGACCTCAATGGACTCATGTGCTTACTGTGTGCGAGACAATTCAAATCCATGGACCAATTAAAGCGACATAACAAGGAATCTGACTTGCACAAGGCTCGCATCCTTCAGTGCTATATCTCTTAATGCTAGGCTAATACAGTCTGTCGGGATTCCTTTTGTTGCCTCTACAGAAGAATTACAAGGATGCTAACTTGCGCGAGGTTGCTCGACAAAAGGTGCTTGCACGAAAAGGAGCTGGAACCGAGCAACCAAAATATCGCGATCGAGCATCTGAACGCCGAATCTTATTCAACCAACCTGATGCCCCTGTCCCCGAGAAGGACGCTGCCCAGCCTACTAAGAAACGACATTTGGAGCCTCCTGTACCTAATCCCTCTCCACCACCACCGGCTCCTGTCAATCCTGGGCAGGATGAAAGCAACATTGGAAACAAACTCCTTAAGATGATGGGCTGGAAGGAAGGCACTGGACTCGGATCGGAAGGAGATGGCAGGGTTGAACCAATGTATGTGTACCAGTTTTCTGCCACAAGTTTACATTTTAATATCCTTTTAGTCAAACTGCCATTTATGCGCAAGGAGTGGGGCTCGGTGCGAGCAAAGGGAAAGAGATAGGAAAGTACACAGAGGGCTACTCTGGCTACGTCCATATGGCCCAGGACGCGGTAAGTACTTATACAGACTCAACGGAAACTCAATATCCAATGCCTGGGACAATACTAAAGTGTTCTTACTCATTAGGCTCGCGAGCGTTATGGGAGCTGAGCTGAGCATGCCGCACTCTTGATTACGCATATGTTACATCTCATACCTGTTTACACTGTCTTGCATATTCTAATGGATCTCCGCTCGATAATTTATTTTTCTTCAACGGAACCTTCTGATTGCCACAGTCATGTAAGATATTAAAGGTACAATCGAATTGGCACGTCAAAGCGGAGTATGTACGGGATATTCACTACAGTGTCAATCGAGGTATGTAGAGGAGCATGATCAAGAAACGACTGTAATAGTGTAACGTCTCTCGAATTAAGCAGCAATAAAGACCACAAGGCCCGCGAACAATGCAGCAAAAGAAGATGGCAGGAGATTGGCTGCACCATTCTTGGCGCCTCCCGTTCCAGTGGACGACGCAGACGAAGACGCGCTTGTTGCGGTTTGCGAAGCCGATGTCGTCGACACAACGAGGGTAGATGACACCACTGAGGAAGTAGCCGCAATAGAAGCAGTTGCTGTACCATCCTCAACGTCAATGTAAGTCGCCTGTCCAGAGGTCAGCATCCTAGATAGTCAAAGGAAGATATAGAATAAAAATTACTAACGGCGACGAGGGGACCCAGGCCGCTGTCCTAACGACATATGTTTACCATCAGAATAATCCAAACATTTTAGTATAAATCATTGACCTTGATATAGGCCAAGAAATCAAAGACGGAGACACCCATGTTAGGCTGAGAGAACGCGGCAGGGGCAGTGAATGTCGACGGCTGTTGGTACAGAGCGACAATGTACCTAAAGTGCAAATAATGTAGCTCAAGTAGCCGACAGGATGAAAAGTGTATATACCGATGAGGACCACTTCCAGCTGCAGGCCCGGGGCCAGCATAAGTGGTAATAGCTGTAGCAGAGGAGTTGGACACAGTCGATGCTGTTAGATTAAGAGATCATTAAACGAATACAGAATCGAAAGAGGGTTTGAAATAGCACCTGCTACGGTCACCCCATTAACGAGCCAGTGACGTGTAACGCCTTTGGAAAGATCGCTTCCAACGACGTCGGCGTCGACCATAGCCAACGTGTAGGTTCCACTCAGTTGAACGGAAGAATTGGCAGCAGTGACTGTGACTGTAGGAGCAGGGGCGACCTCTACAAACGATCCACATGATTAACACGACAAAATGCCTCCGAGGAGCCAATTGGACTGACGCTCTTTGGTCAAAGCCTGTCCGGGGGTAACATTGCCAACGCCTATGTAGCGATAGAAAACATTCAGGACATGTTTATGAAGGGAAAAGGAGATGAATTACCGGCATAGTTAAGAGTCAGGAGGGCGGATGGAGTAAAGCTGGAGAGGAGATCCGGAACGATGTGGGACTGAGTGAAGTGAGCCTCAATGGCCTTAATATCGAGCGTGTGATCGGACTGCGCTGCGGCGAAAGGAACCAGTGCGAGCGAGACGAGGACTGGCAGAGAAAGCATTACAAAGGTATGTATGGAATGAGTGTAGGTGCGCAGGAGCGTTACTAGAGCTTTTAAGAGAAGGAAGGATGAAACGTCAACTCAGGAATTATGCAGCTTACAACAGCTGTCAATAGCGCCCAACGCTTGACGGTATTTGCCTTTGATTCCACAGATCGTAATGTACACCGCGTCGAGCTTATCCAAGAGTTCAGCGTCCTTGTCATAATAGGTAACCGTCCGAGTACATAAACTAGGTATAGAATAGTGAACAGAGCGATGCGATGCAGTTAAATAACATTATGGTGTGGGGGGTATCTCTATTTCTTCGTTGATCTCGTGGATTTCTGTGGACAGGGGCGACCCCGGCAGTTCGCTGCTCGCTCCGAGGGCTTTCTCTGTCCGTCTTCTTCGCCTCCGCTGTGCGACTCCTACAGTTGGTGATGCAGGGGGTTGAACAAAGCCATCCGACTGCAGGCGCGCCAGCATATCTCGTGCAATGTCTGCTGCGTCTCCGCTTGGAACAGATCCATCAATCTTAAGGGTTGATGGCACCGCTGGACGGTTCTCATTATTGGGCCGCCCTCTGCGTGCCCTACGACCGACTGTGTCTCCTTTGTGGAGCTTCGCCAGCAAGGCGTCTAACACATCGTCTCCTTCTGTCAATGCAGAAGCTTCCTGCGCTTTCTGGCGAGCCGCTTTGTTCTCCTCGATGGCCAGCTTGCGTTTCTCCACCGCAAGTTTCTCCTCCGCTGCACTTTGGTTTTCAGATCTGCATTTCTGTAGATGCAATGTTATTATCTGCCCCATTTGCACGAAGATTAGTAATATTTACCTTGTACGATGTCACGAAAGTCTTGAAAATTCCATAAAACTCCGATGATGACATGTTCTTATCATCCTCTCCATAGAAGTTGATAGCATCGGTGAAGGTCGCATCGGCGTTCCTGACATCGTCAATGAGGTCTTCCAGCTGAGCATTAGCTTTGCTGACGAACGACCACATCTGCCTGCCATATCGGTCGCTCTCGTCTAAGTCAGCAAAGTGTTCTCCTAGCTCTTGACGAATACTCTTCAGACCATCTCGCATCTCCGCAAGACCCTTCCGCACGTCTTGTAAGTTAACTATCCGACTTAATCCGTAAGCCGTTGCCATATCAGTAAAAGCAGTAATATTCTGACCTCGGTATGCCTCGGATGGCTTCTCGAGCTCTTCCAGGAACTCCTCCATATCAGGGAAGTGTTTAGAGACAGTTCTCTCTAAGAAATGGAGTAGGGTTGTATTATTGACGGATTTCGTGTCCACAAGCTAGAAGAGACATGAGTACATGAATGAAGGGCTATCTCAGGGATACGCACTTTGTTAATACTGCTTATACGGAAGCCGAATGCCCCACCTTTGATACCAGTCCCGTTCATGTAGTTACCGATTAGAAGGATAAGCTAGGCCCTGGATTAATTCCATGTTGTTGTATTCGAAGCGAATCAGGCTTGACATACATTAAGCAGTTCTTTAAAATGGTGCGCATCCAATAGTGCTCGACCAGCTTCAGTTAGCTTCCTTGCTCCCTAAATGATACCATGAGATAGGATTTTGAATATCATTTTAGGCGAACGCACTTCATCAAGTAGCGACCAAGTCTCCTCGAATGCAACCTTATAAAGCATGCCTTCAATGCGAGGTCCAAGCCGATCTATCTGTATAAGTTTGACCATGAGACGATCGGAAGGATGAAGCCCTGCAAGCTCTTCTGGATCGGCATTGCGGTATACATTCAGCTTTCCAACCTGCAGTGCTAATTGAATATTTGGAATGAAAGAATAGAAGAACAATTGCACACTTGTTCGGGAGAAGGGAGAACGGGTTTCAGCTCGCTCAAAAACACCTGGGTACAAAGTTCTTGATCGAAGTGTTCTATTTTTCGAGCAATTTCTTCGGGTTCAAGTTTTCTGACTCGTTGAATGAGGATTTCTACAAGAGGAATTGTAAGCCGCCAATTTCAATAGAGCAAACAGAATATGACACACCAACACGTTTTTTTGTCTGAGGATCTAGAACACTTCTCAGCTCAGCGCGCTTTTGTCGAGCTTCAATAAGAGTTAGCTAGGTCTGAATGTTTCGTTTTACAGGATCACAACTTACCCATCAAATTGATTACGAGCTGTTTAGCTTTGAAATCCTCCTCCATCTCCATCCATACACCGTCCATTTGCAATTTCTGCAAAATCTCCTGTTCTCTCTGTGGCTTCTCCTCCTTCCAAACAGTCTTAGATACTTGCTGTTGTGGTAGCTTGTCCCATTGTAACTGCTTCATCTTTGTGCCTGGCGTAATTGCCATTTCTTTCCGAGCAGATAACAGGTTACCAATATTCGCGCCGAGTAAGGATGTTCGAGCAGAACTGGGAGTCGAACTGGCGTTGGAGCGAAGGCCAGACCCAGGAGGAGGAGGAGGGGGCGGAGGTCCGGGTGTTGATGGAAGCGATGTCGGTACCATTCCCTTGAACCCTGGAGGCGGTGGAGGCGGTGGTGGCGGTGGTGGTGGTGGACCCCCGCCAGATGATGATGGCGGAGGTGGTGGCGGCGGTGGTGGCGGGGGAGGAGGGGGAGGGGGAGCAGTAGAGGTTGGTTGTTGGGAATCCGGCAAACACTCGGAGGGCCCTGCGGGAATGTCATCTGACGAAGGTAATGTGTTGCCTTTGGTGAGGAAGTGTTTAGTTAGTTGATCAGCTAATGAACCAGGTGCAGGCGTTCCATTAGAGCCTTGAGAGCTGACGGACGTAAAGACTGTGTCGTCCGTAGCATTGGTATAACCACTCCGAGAGGATTGGCGATATTCGCTGTCGTCGTCGCCGCCGTCCGGTGAAGAAGAGCGACTCAGACCAACTTGCTCAGGATCGCCGTCCGCTGGCGCTAGCAGATTGGTTGTCTTGTACGGAGTATCACCTCCTAGGGGAGGACGATCACCACGTCGCGGTGAGGCTCGAATACTGCGCGTGCTAGAGACAGTGCCTTGTTGAGGCGAATACTTCGGAAAATAAATCAGAAGCATTCCAAGGTCTGGATATCAATTGAACCCACCAGTTTTGCACCATCAGCTAATTGCTGCTGAATCTGCTCCTGTGCATCAGCCTCATCCGCATCCATGAACTGTGATACCCGCCCATTCTCGTCAATGACGCTAATGATCTTGTCAGGTGCTTTTGCTCCCTTTTGAGGTTTCTTCTTGCTACCTAAAGCCTTCGATCGTCTCAAACTAGTTGATTTCCCCGGCGTCGTATCAATGTCATCGTCTTCGTCGTCATCTACGTCAAAAGCGCTACCACTTGGCTTTTTCTTCCTACCGTTCCCTTCTCGTCCCTCCAGGATGCTAATTGTCTTTTGTCTCTGGAAATTTCTTTCCAATGTTTGCACAAGAGTCTTGCGGTCCATGCTTCCACCGTCGAGGATTGTGTCCACGCCTTTTCCGACTTCTTTGAGCATCCTAAAGAGTTCTAATATCTGTGCTTCCAGCTGTGCGATTTGCTCCTCATAACCCGCCTTTTGAGTGGCGAGTTGCCCTTGAAGTCTCGCCGCCGACTCCCTTGACACATTGAGCTTCTCCTCCATTTGCGCTAGTTGCCGCTTCAAACTCCCAACTAATCCATCCTGTCCCTGCGCAACTTCATCCTCTAGAGCTTCCTTCTCGAGTTTGAGTCTCATTGCCAACGCCCGAGCTTCCGCCGCTTCATCCTGAGCAGCCTGAGAACGATCTGCTTCGTTAAATTGGGCGATGATACGCGTAACAGAATGTCCTATGCGCTGTTCCGCTCCAGCTAGCTTCTTGTCGAGGACTACGTCGGTTACGAGAGAATCGAGCAACTGGTAATAATGCACCATCGGTTGGCCCTCTTCTCGGATGAGCAACAAGTGCTGCATCATGGACAAGAAGTATTCCCGCGCACGCGAACCCTGAGTCTTCGCAAAGATCGCATTATAGACGTCTTGAGGATCGTTGAGATTGCGCAGAACTTGCTGGTCTAGACGTTCACGCAGTTTTTGCTCGTCGTCGTCCAGAAGATCCTTCAGATCATTGACCTGCTTGTCGATAGTCGCAACGCCAAATCCAAGGCACAGATCTAAGATTTTCGCTAAACCTGCGGATTCCATTTGCGAGCGATAATGGAGCCGTAGGTCCAAGTCGTCCATCTGTTTCATAATGGCATTTATAAGGAATAAATTTGACAGCTATACAGAAATGGATTGAAGTAAGAATCGAGAACAAGATATAGGATAAGTGAAGACGAACCGCATACTCATTCAAAGAAGTATCATTACCCCCTGTTCGTCGAACTTCTTCGCTAGCCCCAACTAAGCTTCCCATCTTTCCGCGACCTGATAAAGAATGCTCCATGCTTTTGAACCAGTAATCAAAACACCCTCCGGGCTCATTGTTCGATGAGCTCAAGGCTTCCAGCGCTGCTATGACAAGGCCATGCGCCTCTCCATCATTCCAATATGCCAAAAAGCATAATAGATCTGACAGTGATTTACGAGTAGGAAGATGGGGCGTATTAAGAGAAGAGGCAATATGAGTAACAATTTGATTATGAGTTAGAGCTTCGATAATGGCAGGCTGGGTAGAAAATCAGCAGCATTCATTCCGATTTTGAACATGATTACATACTGGACTATTAAGAATTTGCCTGAGGCACTTCACGATCTCATATTCCAGTTGAATATCGGAATCTCTCCTAATTTAACACATAACTGAGGAAGGAAATAAAGTGCCAATAATTGGGATGCTAACCGTGAAGACCCTTTTCGGCTAATATGGGTAAGCGTCTGCGCCAGCACAGGCGTCCCTCGTAAGGAGATAAATTGAGTAAACCAGCTTGATAAGAATGGGTGTCAGTTATGTAGCGGTGAAAAGCTCATGGTAGCGCACCTCAATTCTTTGCTGCGAAGGGACACTAGAAGACTACTGGCTTGCTTTGCTGTGATGGTCTTGTCGAGAAATTTCTTAATATACCATTCAGGCGATTCTGCCATGATCGCTGCTGGCTGTCCAGTCTCGTGCTGCTTCCTCGATTGTTCCTCCCTTACCTTCTCCTCTTTCCATCGAATATGCTCATCGTTATAAACCATATGCCATTTCTGGTCTATAGGAAGGTTGGGAAGTTCACCCAAGTCACGGGTTCGTTTGACATTCTCGAAAAGCACCTCGATCTCTTCGTCCGTCTCTGGTCGAGGAAAGTAAAAATTATCACTGTTCTGGTGTCGGTTATGATAGAAATGAGACAGGTGCGAATGGTGGGATCCTCCTTCTAAGGAGAGAAGGGAAGATGCGTATTTCGAGCTTCGGTTCGTTTCTGATCGTGTAGTCATGCCGGACACAGGACGTAGGGGTGTCGAGCCAGACGCAGTCGTAGCAAAATAACCGGAGGTATTTGAGGTGGCATATTGGCCGAAATCAGGCATACTGGGACTCCCTACTAGCGAGGTCGATGGTGTTGAAGGAGCGCGACCTGCTTGCAACGAGGGTGGATGCTTCAATGAAGCAGAAGTCGGGGGTGTGATGGCTTCGTCGAATAGCGTAGACGAGTCAGCTGTGGAGATGGACATACTTGGTGATCCCTGTCGTCTCGCCCCATGCTGTTCATACGCTTTCTCTCGTTCCACCCTGCTGCGTTGCATCGTGAACTTGTTCAACTCTGTGCCACTAGCTGTGAGTGCTGGGTTGGTATTTGGCGCGGATATTCCTCGAAATCCTTGGCTAACGGTGCCGACAGGCACCGGGGAGCGGGGTGGGGGTGCAAGCTTGTCATATGGAACGGAGCGTTCGTTAAGATCTTGAACAGAAACGGAGGACTGTCGTGGTCGTGCCTTCTTGCGTCCAAACAGGCTGTCCATAGCTGACATGAAATATCAGCGGTCTATAGAGCTGGTATAGCCCAAAGACGGGCGGTATAGAGAAAAAGAGAACCCAGAGTTGGAATAATAAGTCCGATGGAGATTGCTTTACCGTCGTCGCGACTGTCGCGCAAGTAGCGGAAGCCTTTGATACACATAAGCAAACACATTCGTAATGCGATCTACTACTTATACAAGTCAGTCCCTATCGTGACTAAGGTGACATACATGGGAGGAAGTAAACTATCATCCCATCCCTTGCACCCTGAGGTCTGACGGCGAATCAGCTTGAACACGTCCAAGGCTTCTCCACTATCTGTCTCTGTTCTTTAAGCTTGAAATGCTTTCAAGCTCTTTTCTTCCAGGCAACTAGACGCTCGAAGGTCTAACGGACTCGGCGTATTGGATTACTCGCGCTGCGACCGATGCTGCCATACGGGTTTGCGAACGCTGCTTCTTCTTCGACTTGCAATAGGGAGTAAACTATACACGCCACTCGATACTCGGCCACTCATAGCGAGGTTCATATGATTCCATACACTTCCCCACTATGCACGGGAGGTCCTTGTTTTGATCACAGAATGAGCACGACCAGAATGTTTGGTCCCTTCAGTTGAGTACAAGAGTTTCACGATATTTTGTACTCGCTGGCTAAGAAGGCCCTTCATTTACACTTTGCAAGCAAGATTGACCATATTAAACATTGCGATGATTTTAATATTATCTTCACACATTCTGATCTATCTCCCAATGAGATCCTTTTGGATCCGCCGGACAACAGGAGAATCATTGACATCGTTAATTGGGAGATGGCAGGGTGGAATCCCGAGTGTTGGAAGCGCTTGAAAGCGATGTATTACCATGAGCCTATATCTCAAGAATGGCGCGGTATCCTTCGCCAGATACTAGGAGATTCCGAAAGAGAAATCGGCATTGACGAAAAGTTGCGCGGCTCATTTCATAAGAGAGCATTCCATAATGCACGCGATATAATTAAGGCACGTTCGACTACGTACAGTAGCCGGTGTATGAAAAAAATTGAAATCCATATGCTGCAAATGCGAATATTATGAAAGATTCCTCATGCGCGAACACGAATATGTATATTAGGTGTGTACTTAATGCGATCTACTAAGTACAAGTCCCTAAGAGGAAGTAAGCTATCATCCGGAGTCCACTTCACACCACACTGCAACCCACTTCCTCGTGCGTACTCATCATCAGCGCTGTCTCTGTAGGTGAAAGATTCAGCCAGGAAGACGTGCCAAATAGCTGTCTCGTTAAATGTAGCAATTCGTCAATTGTTTCAACCAGTTCCATCATTATGTTCATCTCTGCAAACGCATATATCATAGGAAGTCCCAAGGACTCAGCTTCCTCTTGACGGGATAGACGAATGCGTTCTTCGACATGCTTCTCCAGGGAATCCAATGCAACTCGGCACGAGGGAAGAAACTGAGGCAAGGGCTGGCGTGCTCTGAACACCTGTTCAGATGCAAACAACGATACGCAGATGCAAGATACCTGAAAGTGATGAATGCATATCGCCTCTAGTCTTAGAGAAGTAGAATACCATACCATTTCGCGACGTTGACTAGTCACCGCAGTAACCGTCTCTTTCCTTGGAATGTGTTCTCTCGCTTTCCTTAATCTAGTCAGAAGGTCTGAAAGATGCTGCATTACGGTATGAATTTGCCGGTATAGGTTCATTGGTTTCTAGATACAATCACGTCCGTAAATCATGTGCACATAAAACTAGTAGAAAGACTTACGGGTACGAGGCTGAATTCATCATCCATTGTTTTCAGGAGGATAGACATGCCTAAAGTGACTAGGATCCATAAATGAAAATGCTAAAATTGAAAGCTCTTACGGTGTAAGTATTTGCGTGTGTCTCGTTCCAAGGTATATATTTTCCTCTTAAACATAATCGGGGGCATCTGGTTGTGATGAAAAAGATCACTAAAGCAAGAGTTAATATCAGTCTCGAAGTAACGAAAAATAAATACTGTTCCCGTTACCGGCTCAGAGTCATGTACAGCTGGCTAGTCAGTCCAAGCGTGCGACAAGTACTATTCAAAAACATGACCTAAAGAACTCATTTAGCATCCCCCCTGTTGCAACAGAGCTATCGACGCACACGGCAGTGACGAGGGAAGAGAATACTGTTCATCAACAGAGCCGCTAAAATGCCTGCACAGATTAGTGAGGTACGCAGAAGTGCAATTCCTAGATGTTGCTTAGATCGGCTTTAATTTTGTTAAGATAAAAGGGAAAGCACGTACGCCACGAAGGTGTATCATCAACCCGAAAATAATGGGTAAAAAGAATTGGGGGGAGCGTTATCGAACTGTTTTCATTTGCATCAGTCTGGCACCACGGTAATTGGTGCTCTAGACTTACGCGACTGTTCCAAGGGAAGGGAAGGTTGTTTTCATGATAACCCAACTTATGGGAAGCTCGGCGATCTATGTGAACCACTGTTAAATAATAGACTTATCGATGATGCTGAGCTTGAATATTTACAGTGACGAGAGCTATAAGGGCATATGGGTCGGAGTGAGAGATAACTGAGGCCTGAATATGATATCAAATCCGCACTTAAAAATACACGGAAATCAGACCCACAATGTAAGCATATATGGCACCACCGACTGTGCCCAACTGTTACAAAATGAGCCTACTCAACCCCGTAAATTTCAGGAACCTACCAGGCGGAGATATCCCACACGCCACTGCGGTTAAAGAAGACAGTTGAACGATGAGCTGTAAATGGAGAAGATAGAACTCACAGTTGCTCCCGTATTAGTCTCCAGGACCCATATGTACGAAATTATCGTCCATTGACCGTAAGACGAGAAGAACCATTCATGACCTATGCAGAATTACTACGGGACGAGACTTAAATATACGAAGACATCCTGCGCTTACCTGGAGAATTGGCAGGTAAGAAGGCAGGAATGGACAATGCAGCAACTCCAATTGCATTCTTAGCAGCATGTCGTAAATGGGGAGAATGTTTAACCGACTTCAACATAGCTGCTAAAGCTAGACGACTTTTCATCGTTCGAGGGTGATTCCAGAAAAGATAGATCAATGAACGCCACCACCGGAAAGAGGTTGGCTTCCCGACGAGTTTGGGTTTTTTTATCACGGATTTCTCGTAATCCTGGTGATCCGAGGTATCATAGGTGCGTTCAGCAATGCCTTGCATAGTCTCTTGCACAGAAAGAGAATCCTGGAGGTCCGGTGTCTCTTCTTCGAGGAAGTCACCGTCCTCGTCGACGAGGACAGTGCTGGGTGCAACGCCCAACCATGCTAAGGAGAGCCGAGGATGCCATAGTCGCAGTGGAGATTCGTCGTATGTTACCAGTATATCTTCCGCAACGCGCAATGCTTGCTGCATTTCGCGTGACGACTTGAAAAGGACATGAGACAAAGAGCATGAATAATAGAAAGTCAATCTACTTACTTGAAGAAGGGATATCATGCAAGAGCAGAGATCAAAGACTTTATCGGGAAATCCGACGGTGCCATCAGATGCCCTTTGCTGCATGTCTAGTTCATCGCATATTCCTCTCAGTTGGCTCCGAGCAGTAGACGTAGCCTCAGCTAGGAAGGCTTGGGCAGTAATCAAACTAGTGTGCTCGACTCGCAGTGGCCGGGATGGACCCTTATTAAAGCACGCTGAGATAATTGTCTCCACCACTTTCATGGATGCAAGGACAGCACTTCCTAGCTCAAGGGCAGGAATATGAAATGCATCGATGACCTTACGCTCGTTATCATCCGATGTCATGGAAGGCCGAGGAAACGACGCTGTCCTTGAAAACTCCCGGCGCAAGTGCTATTACAACGAAGGTAAATATAGGCATTACCTCGGACTCACAAACATACCTCCACCAATCCAATAAGCGGCTTTAAGGATTTCACTAGACGCAAAAATAGATCGACACACGTGCATGCGATAGAATTAGGTGCTTACCTCCGACTCGTCCAATACGCAATTCGAATGCAGCTTGTTGATACGTAACGTTTAAGGATACTGACATCCTTAGGAGTTCTCGGTGGATGTCCTGGATGCTATCGGTCGAAGAGTACTTTTGCGGTTGCGACTGTGCCCCCTCCAGATTGTGTTCCAGACAAGTATGTAACTTCGAAAAAATAGTAGCAATATCGCAAGCAAATTGCGTTGAAGACCATCGTAATAGAAGCAGGCTAGATACCAACGAAGTAAGGGCTGCAACAAGTGTTATCCACACGAAATCTTGAGCATGAACTCCAAGGTGCTGCATTCAACATGCCGCTGGTTAGTACTGAGAACACAATATCATGGACATTTCACGTACCTGTTCTTCTCCAGCATCGAGAGTAAGTAGCCATATCGAAAGAAAACAGGCTATGCGACTTGCTAAAGTTAGTCGGGGGAGACTGCTCTTCGCCCAACCCGCTGTCTCACAAAACAACGTCAGCAAGATAAATCTGAATTGAGAGAAAGCCATCCTCCGCACCAAGAAAACTAATCAAGACGAGAAATAGAGCTGGAATTAATCGTGCTGACGGTGCATCCGATGGAAGAAGAGATGCTAGATATTTTCCAAGCGTCGAAAGGCCAATTGCTGCCAAACCCCCGGTCAAATGCAGGACTGTCGCTTCTATTTGCTGGGCAAGATTCGCCTGAACGGAAAAGACCAGCTCGCTAACAGTCAATGCCAAATACGCGGAATTCCCTCCATACTTCGAGAATGGGCGGATAACGATGAGCACGGCGCATATGAGAGTCGACAGGATGCGGGCATGGAGACGCCGCAAAGAGAGAAAGCTCCACAAAGAGCGTAGATTGGCTGTGAACATGTTCGGATGGCGGCTAATACATGTTAGAGGGCGAATCAAGGGAGCACCCTTATAGGACGGGACCCAGGTAGTACGCGGAGGAAGTCAAGAAGAAAGATGTCAGGAGAAATGGTGGTGCATGATGTTATTGGAATTTCGCTTTAATATAGAGCCACGGGGAAGGGTTTGTTTCCGAGAAAAATACATGCAAGGTTAGTCTAAGATTAGGGTTAGTACCATCCAGATTGCGCGTAACACCCGTTACGCTCATCCCAAGGCCGCCAAACAACAAGCATCAACACCACAGGATTCCCACTACTTTCTCCTCCTGCGTCTGGGGAAAGCCGTTGGGAAGCCGTTCCCTTTATTCTGACCCGCAATGGCGGAGAACATATACAGCAAAGGAACCAGGGTCTGGTTTGAAGACAAGGACCAGGCGTGGATATCCGCCGAAGTCTCCTCCGTTACCAAGGGCGCCGACGATAGCATCAAGCTCGTCTTCATTGACGAACGCGGCAAGGTTTCTACCGTTCCCTCTCCACTCTTCTTTGTCACCGCTAACGCTGCTCGTGCCTCAGGAAATCATCGTCAATACTACTGGAAAGGAGATCAAAGACGGAAAGGAGGGCCTCCCGCACCTGCGTAATCCTCCCCTGTTGGAAACCGCGGACGACTTAGCAACTCTTTCTCATCTAAATGAACCATCGGGTGCGTTTTCATAAAGATGTGCTTGTTAGATGCGCATGCTGACACTAATTTGAAATAGTTCTGCATACCATTCGGAATCGCTATGCTCAGCACAGCATTTACACGTACAGCGGCATCGTTCTCATTGCCGTTAACCCTTTCCAACGCGTCACTCTCTATGGACCCGAAATCATTCAAGCATACAGCGGCCGTAAACGAGGAGAGCTCGAGCCCCATCTATTCGCCATTGCGGAGGATGCTTACACGGCTATGAGGAAGGACGGCACCGGTCAAACCATCATTGTATCAGGAGAGAGGTGTGTGTAACCAGTCATGCCGTTAAGCATTTCATAACTCGCATTTAGTGGTGCTGGCAAAACGGAATCGGTCAGGATGAGCTCATATAGATGATTACCGCCTCTTTCTGACAGCTATGTCACAGGCGAAATTCATCATGCGATATCTAGCGTCTGTTAACCCTCCCGACGCCAATACGAAGTCGAAGACCAAGTTCTCCCTCGATGATTCAAGCGAAATTGAGCGTCAGATCTTGGCCACCAATCCAATTCTAGAGGCATTTGGAAATGCCAAGACCACCCGCAATGATAATTCCTCGCGATTCGGGAAATATATCCAGGTCATTCGCTCCTGTAATATCTATCGATTTGTCCTATTCATCATTATGCTCAGATTCTCTTTGATGGAAAACAAGAAATCGTTGGAGCACGAATCCGCACATATCTATTGGAACGCTCCCGGATAGTCTTCCAACCATTGACGGAACGGAATTACCACATATTTTACCAGTTGTGCGCGGGCGCACCGTTGAAGGAGAGGAAGGACCTCGGACTGGATACTGACGTCGCAAAATTCCACTTCCTGAAGCAAGGCGGTCCCGCCTCGACCCCCATTAATGGTGTTGATGACGCGGAGGAATTCAGAGCGACTCAGCAAGCACTTTCGACAGTTGGTATTAGTGTTGAGAAACAGTGGGCTGTATTCCGCCTTTTAGCTGCCTTCCTCCATCTTGGAAACGTGAAGATTACGCAGTCACGGACAGACGCGAATCTGGACGAAAATGATCCTTCTTTATTACTTGCCACTCGGTTCTTGGGCGTTAATCTGGCCGAATTCAAGAAATGGACAGTCAAGAAGCAGATTACGACCCGCTCAGAGAAAATCATTACTGCTCTCAATGCTACACAAGCAACTGTTGTGAGGGACAGCGTGGCCAAGTTTGTCTATGCCTGTATGTTTGAATGGCTCGTAGCAATCGTTAACGAGAGCTTGGCGGGAGAAAATGGAGATGCTGCTGAACGCGCCGAAATGTTCATTGGTGTGTTGGATATATATGGTTTCGAGCACTTCCAAAAGGTGCGAAGCTCCATGAATAGTGCCTCCGGTTGTTACACTTTATACTAACAATGTATTCCTAGAATTCTTTCGAACAGTTCAGTATAAACTATGCCAATGAGAAGCTGCAGCAAGAGGTTCGTTTTATCGCTTAAATGTTGATCTTCGGTGCTTATTTGAAATCTTCCCAGTTCAATTCGCATGTTTTCAAATTGGAGCAAGAGGAATATGTGAAGGAGGAAATCAACTGGACATTCATTGATTTCTCTGACAATCAGCCTTGTATCGATGTTATCGAAAGCAAGCTTGGAGTCCTCTCACTCCTGGATGAAGAATCTCGTATGCCAGCTGGCACAGATGCATCCTTCTTGCAAAAATTGAACGCCCAAATACTTCCAAAACCGGAATTTAAAACTGTGTTCAAGAAGCCTCGATTTGGAAACTCCGCCTTCACCATCGCCCACTATGCTTTGGATGTCACCTATGAGGTCGAAGGTTTCCTGGAAAAAAATCGAGATACTGTTCCTGATGAGCACATGGCCCTTCTTGCGGCGACAAAGAATCCATTCTTGAAAGAAGTTCTCGATGCGGCACTCAACTCCACGAAAGGAGTCGATGGCGCTCCTCCTCCATCCCCTGCCTTCTCTGATTCAGGCAGTGGAGGTTCCCGACGATCATCAGTTATTCCTGATCCCGGCAGACAATCCTTTGTAGCCCAGAGCTCTGGAACATCTGCCCCCGGGGGTACTAAACGTGTTGGAGCTGCAGCCAAAAAACCAACGCAGGGATCCATCTTCAAGGCGTCTTTAATCACGCTTATGGACACGTTGAGCGTTACAAATGTGCACTATATTCGATGCATCAAACCTAATGAGCAGAAGAAGCCATGGGAGTTCCAACCGCAACAGGTCCTGGGTCAGTTAAGAGCCTGTGGTGTCTTGGAGACAATTCGAATCAGCTGTGCTGGTTATCCCACTCGATGGACTTACGAAGAATTCGCCGAACGGTGTGTAGTTATTCTAAATCTTGTTCTATCGCTCATTTTTTTTGCAGCTACTACATGCTCGTGCCATCATCTGACTGGCAACCAATGATACAAGCCATGGATCTCAGGAAGCTCTGTTCGACCATATTAGCGAAAACAATCGCCGATGCTGACATGTATCAGAATGGTCTTACGAAGATATTCTTCCGGGCCGGAATGTTGGCTGCACTTGAATCATTACGTTCAGACAGGCTTAATGCCATGGTCACTGTGGTACAGAAGAACATGCGCAGACGGATGGAGATGAAGCGGTATAAGGAACTTCGTCAGGCTACTATTAAGATTCAGACCTGGTGGCGCGGCATATTGGCAAGAAGGCTTGTCGAAAGTATTCGGCGTGAGGTCGCTGCAACCCGGTTCCAGAAGGCAATCAGGCGGTTTGTTCAGAGAAAACGGTTCTTGGACGTACGACACGCTATCACAATGTTCCAGAGTCGTATGTTAAATCATTAACTCTATATCGCACCGTGTTAATTCCGTTTTCTAGATGTACGTGGTGCTCAAGCACGACAGCGTTATCTTCAAGAAAGATCGTTCTATGCAGCAACGCGTCTTCAGAGCCTCTTCCGTGGAGTGTGAGCGTGTCAATTTGTCTTCACTTATGGTAGCTTACTTTCATCCGCAGTGCCTCTCGCCGTATCTTCCGAGGAGATGTACATCATGTTATCTATCTGCAGTCTTGTGTTCGTCGCCGCCTAGCTAGGAAGGAGCTCAAGGCCCTGAAAGCGGAGGCTCGCTCTGTTTCTAAATTCAAGGAGATTTCCTATCGACTGGAAAACAAAGTGGTTGAGCTCACACAAAGCTTGCAGAAACGCACTGAAGAAAAGAAGGAACTTCAAGTACGACTCTCAGAACTTGAACAACAGCTCCAACAATGGATCAATCGCCATGAGGAGTCGGATGCTAGGTCAAAACAGTTCTATGCCTCACTACAAGTCGCAGAAAAAGAGGTATCCCGGCGAGATGAACTCCTTCTCGCCAAGGCGGACGTCGAGAAGCGGTTAGAAGAAGCTCTTGCGAAAGTGGCGGAGAGGGAAGATTCAATACAGAAATTGACGGATGATCTTATTCGTCAAGCTACACAGCTCGAAGCACAACAGCGAGCTCTGGAAATCCCTCCTGTTCGCAACCAGGAAGACAACTCTGTCATTATGACTCTCAAAAATGAGGTCAGCAGCCTTCGTGAACAGCTGAACCGCTCGAACGCTTTGAACTCTCTGACGAGAGGCTCTCGGGCTGATCCGCCGTTGTCTCCGACATTCGCGCCTACTTTGCGCATGGGAGAGGCCAATGTGCAACCGAATGGCCATGCTCCCAGCAGCAACAATGCCCAGGGCCAGCGACATCAGCGAAGGCACAGCTCCGCTGGAGTGTTCTCTTTGGATCCTCGTGACAACCGAACGTCTACCGACGAAATTATGATTGACGTTAAGAAGAGCCAAGCGATGAACCCTCGTGCCGTTTCCGTCGCGTTCAATGGCGAAGATAACTACATGCGTTTCCGCGGTTCAAACGGCCTTCCAGACATTCGTGATTACGACGATCCAGCCGAAGAGAAGATTCGCTTGATGCAAGATGTGAAACGCCTCGACGAGGATGTCTTGGACGGTCTTGTCAGAGGACTGAAAATCCCTGCACCAAGCCTCACGAATCCTTCTGTGGTCAAGGAGATCCTTTTCCCCGCCAACTTGATCAGTTTGGTGACCAATGAGATGTGGAAGTATGGCCTGATCCCAGAGAGCGAGAGGTTCCTCGCAAATGTGATGCAAACAATCCAGTCACACGTTATGGTAGGAACTTTGCCTTGTGCAATTATATCGATGCTGACATCATACAGTCTTTCGCAGGCGAAGATGCAATTGTTCCAGGAATCTTCTGGCTTTCTAACGTCCACGAGATGCTCTCATTCATTTGTGTTGCTGAGAGTGATATGCTTCAAGGCATCGGTCCCGGCGAAGAGAATGCAGTGCGCCCATTCGATTGGAACGATTACGAGCGACTGGTATCCGTTGTTAAGCACGATCTTGACAGCCTGGAGTACAATATCTACCACACCTGGATGTTGGAAACAAAGAAGAAACTTTCGAAGATGGTGATCCCAGCGCTGATCGAGAGTCAATCATTGCCTGGCTTTACGACGAGCGACGGAGGCGGGCGGTTATTCAACCGCTTACTAAACTCAAATACCCAGCCGGCATTTAGCATGGACGACATTCTGAACCTGTTGAACAAAGTGTGGAAGAGCTTGAAGAGCTATTATATGGAGGAGTCTGTGGTACAGCAGGTAGTAACGGAGCTCCTCAAACTCATCGGCGTAACGAGCTTTAACGACCTTCTTATGCGACGAAACTTCTCTTCATGGAAACGAGGTGCATTTTTGTCTTTATGTCATGCACTGTTGGCCAGTATTAACCTCCTTGCGTATTTATAGCCATGCAGATTCAATATAACATCACTCGTATAGAGGAGTGGTGTAAATCTCATGATATGCCAGAGGGTACGCTTCAGTTGGAGCACTTGATGCAGGCCACCAAGTTGCTACAGTTGAAGAAGGTGCGTGAAAATCTGATATGCTAGGCAATGAATGTTCTAACGCTATCCTCAACAGGCTACTGCCGCAGACATCGAAATCATCTACGATGTGTGTTGGATGCTTAGCCCAATGCAAATACAACGCATGTGTACGAACTATTATGTCGCTGACTACGAGGTGAGTATCTCCTGATTGAATAACAAGGTATTTTATTTATATTTTCTGGTGTTACAGAACCCAATATCACCCGAGATTCTTCGCGTCGTGGCTTCACGTGTACAAGCTAACGACCGAAACGATCACTTATTGCTTTCACCGGAAACTGAAGAAGTTGGTCCGTATGAGCTACCTCTCCCTCGCGAAGTGTCAGGGTTGGAGACATACGTTCCTGCATATCTTAACGTCTCACATTTGAGGCGCTTGGCAGCCTTGGTTTCGTAGCTACCTATTCTTGGATCTGGATCTTTCACAGACTGCAGTTTTCGCGAACATACCTAATTAGTATACCTAGCATTGTAAGATTATGACCTTACTTACAGTGTTGTATTCAAAGGTTTCTCGATATTTCCGATGCGAGAATGAACGAACAGACAGCCAGGCTGCACAAGTATATTTCACCAGAAAAGCAGAACGGAGGCTTCGTACTTAAGTTACACGTATATTGATATATATGCCTACTATTGAGGACAAATTGTAAGCTTACAACCGTCTTCTACTTGACCAGCGAGCAACCGATCATTCCTGAGAGGAACAGGCTCGTCTGTATCAGATTCAGGTACTTGATTCAATTGCATAGCCTGGGATCTCTAGGTCAGTGGAGGGATGAAGGGGAGCTTAATACCGATGACATACAGAAGACTTGATTTTCAGTTGCTCCATGAGAAAATCGAGGACTCGGCCAGTCACCACCGTCTTGCTCGGAATAAGTTGGATAAATCGGTGGACCGGCTGTTTGCTCACCTTTCGGAACCAGAATGCTTTCTCAATCTTTTCGTCGACGGTAACCCTGATGTGGATACGCTGTTCCACGGGTACCGAGGTAGCTTTATCCTTTGGGTCACCTGGAGTCGCGCGGTGACGTAATTTCAATATTTCGATTTTTCGATACTGCGCCAGTTTAACGGGATCTGTCGGTATCTTTGTGCGACGAGAGGGAGCAGATTTCTGGGAGGACGACGAGGGGGGGAAGTTCTTGGCTAGGAGAGCTCTTGCAGCTTCACTTTTTGGAGGAGCAGGAGGAACCTCTGGAGGAGAACATGAATGGGATTCGGGATAGCGGTGACTGGGATAAATGATACTTAAGCCCAATGTTGCGCAGCACAGCAAAAGTTAAAAGAATCGCACTAGGCACAGAAAGATTTATGGCAGAGAACGCATGTTCTATTAGATGTGGCATGGTAGGTGTCGAGACTAGGGTTCTTGCACTCCTGTATTGCACATCGTTGCAATTTCTGTAAAGGAGAGTCTGAATGACGAGATGTGGCATCTTGGACCGACAGCTCCAGACAGGCGTGCAGCTCCGGCGAGATATGGTGTCTGCAGAAATATCTATTGCATTTGCATAGTATTGGAAGGAAATCGAGGTCATTGCAAGAGGGCAGAGCGCAGTGTGAGCCAATCTGTGGAAGATCCATAGTTGCAACAATGTAAGAAGGGTAGAAGAAGCATCGTCACAGTACAAGTATAGTAACGATAAGCGCACAGTTGACTTGGCAGGATCTAAGTCACTGTGCCGGAGTTCGCCAGTTCACTTTCACTTTACACTTTCACTTCCGTCTCCCATGAACATCATAGTAGGTTTTTCAACGCATCCTTAGTCTATCAGCACCCACTGATTCTAGGCCATAGGAAACACTTTTCGGGCGCACCGTTACCCCCGCGGAACGGCTGCGCCAGCATCAGCGATCCCTCACGAAGGCTCAGCGTGAGCTAGATCGCGAGCGCAGCAAGTTGGAGCAGAGCGAAAAGAAGCTGGTCATGGATATCAAGAAGAGCGCAAAAGCTGGGCAAATGGTTAGTGCAAACCTAGCTGAACGGGAGACCTCGTATGCTCACGGCGACAATGACTCTAGAACGCTTGCAAAATCATGGCCAAGGATCTCGTCCGTACACGACGATATGTTCAGAAATTCTATCAGATGCGCACACAGTTGCAGGCTGTCGGTCTACGAATACAAACCCTAAGAAGTAACCAGCAAATGGCAGACGCGATGAGAGGAGCCACGCGCGTGCGTTTCATCCCCTTCTTTCTGACGCGCCATTAATGGAGATATGTATATAGGCCATGGCTTCAATGAATCGCGGTCTTAATCTCCCAGCTATCCAACGAATTATGAATGAGTTCGAGAAGGAAAGCTCAATGATGGATATGAAGGAGGAGATGATGTCGGATGCTGTGGACGATGTGATGGACGATGAAGACGAGGAGGAAGAGGAGGGCGACAAGATTTTGAAGGAAGTATTAGACGAAATTGGGGTCAATCTATCACAGCAGGTGTGCAGCTCCTTTGCTTCCAAGAAGCAACAGCCTAATCGTATTTTCTAGCTTACTGACGCACCAACCGGCATCGCATCCTTATCGTCTCCGCTTGCGAATCGGCAACCAGTCGCACTTGGGGAGTCAGCAGGACCACCTCCTCTCGGGAGCCGAAACGACGATTCCTCCAGCGGCGATGCTGGTGGCGGCGTTGGAATATCGGACGAAGACGCTTTGCAAGCCAGGTTGGATGCTCTACGGAGAAGTTGAAGGACTTGGATTATGTATGATATATATGTATTTCTACAGATAAACAGGATAGTGAGATGGAATACGGACATTTCATATCTTTAGGCTCGCGATTGTTCGCGCTTCTTGCATACTCAGTTTCCAAGTAATGCCTGAGCCATTGTAGAATTCGTCCACATCCTCCTCCTTTGATACCATTAGCGTGTTGCCATCTAGTACAAGCCATGATTCACTCACAGTGTCCAGGTTCAATAAGGTGGATATCTGTTGCAGGCGCGAGAACTTCTCTCTCGTGTCCCCGAAAGTAGTTTGGGATGAGAGATATGTTGTTATGGACCGTAAATCACGATCGAAACGAATAGCCCCTAGCTATATGATACCTTAAATGGTCAATTTCAAAAAGATAGAAGAAACCTGCGCACCTCAGAGAATTTAAGATTAGTAAGGAACTTCTCCCATGGTCGGATTAGCACGTCGAGCGCTAGCCCGAAAAACATGCGATAGTTTCCTTCTGAAAATGCATCCTGTTGCAGATATGAAGTCGTAAGGTTTCATCCCCAGAGTATTGATTGAAAACAAACCTTATAGCCATCCATAAGGCTTTCCCAAGCTTTAATAAATCGTTTACGAACAACATCCTGATACTCTGCTGTAGCATAGCTTTCGTCATCAAGGACATAGGATACATCCTTGTACACTTCAGGAATGAGATTTCGGAGCTTTGGTCGCAATAATTGGTTGAACAATTGCTCGATTCCAGCCTATCAAAGTAAGTACATAAGCAAGAAGACGAGAGAATATAAAGCCTACCCTCAGTGCTGATTGAAATCTTGTAGATAGAGTGGAAAAGGACATTATGTGGCGTTTTACGATGAGCTGGTCCGAATCAGAGTAATGCTGAGCAATAGATGGACTGTCCGCAAGGTCATGAGTCAGACGTTCAAGGTGAGAGTTGGAGACATCCAAGTCGTTCAGAAGTGTCTGCGCACCTGTTATGAGTGACCGAATCAGATTGCAGACGGGGAAAGCACATACGATGAAAGCTATTCGGTTTTCTTTTTCTGCCTTATCCCCACGAGCAGTAGCAGCGGCTGGTACAGCATTTCGATACACGTCGTCGAGCTTTCTTTTTATGATGCTGATATAATCTCGGTCCATGATCTCACGCAGCTGCTCTAGTGCCCGTTCGACGCCCGACATTGATCCAGCCGTAAGCAGCCTTGATGTGACCGACTTGAGAATATAGAATACATCATCTGGAGTTGTTGTTATCATGGGGGACTGCGTGAGGTCTGGCGTAGAAAGACGATGTGCCTGCGGAGTAAAGGTGAGCCAGAGCATCATCAGAACGTTAAATCTCATTACCTTGTCCATGATCGTGCGTGTATACCACACTTCAAGCGGTATGTAGTATGAAGACATCAAATCTTCAAAGAGGCGTTCGGAGGTGGTCTCTTTGAGTAAAAGATTCGCTTGGCTAGTTCCATTAGTGTTGGATTCGTCAGAAGGTGGGAGATCCGTCTCTCCAGAGTCTTCTGTATCTGGAGACCCTTCCTGAGACACGTGAGTGGATATGGGATATATAGATTATGTTCAGTCCTACCTTCAGAACTTCAGACAGGAACTTCTTGAACAAACTCCAACGGCCAACCATTCCGGCTACCTCAGACAACACTTTGTCTACTTCTCGTGGATCCATGTTGGTATCGTCCGGTATAGGTAGTTGCCGTCTACCATTGGAGGCAAACATTGGGATTGGTGGGTTATTCAAAGTATCTGTGAGCTTTACAACGGTGAAAATAAGTACTTGGACTTTTGGGTTGGTCAATACCTTGCGTTTCATCATCCTGTCTTCTTCCCATCCCTCTATTAGTCCTTTCGTCACTCGGTCACATTCCTCCAGCAGACGCCGCACCACACTGTTCATCTTCCCAGGACCATAGTACTTCTCCACGACGGGTTGATGCTGATCAACAATCATAGCTATGCTCTCAAACAGAGCAGTAAGGGCAGTAATATAGTAAAGAGGAGATGATGCTGAAAGCGGGATCTGTTAATAACGAATGGGGAATTAGAGAGTGATGCGTACTTTTTGCGGAAGCCGGAGCTCGAACGCGAACAAGGTCTACAACGAACGTGGCATATGCGTCAAGGCCCTCAGCTTCCCACCCAATGGATGGGAATAGTTTGAAGAAACGGCTGGTTGCAGTTGAATCTCGGGAACGAGATGCTTGCTCGAAATTCTGGCGGAAGATTGCGAGAAGGTCCTCTCTTGCCGTTTGTAGTGTTTGCGCGGGAGGAAGATAGCTTTCTGTAGTGGGCTATATCGCGTAAATTTGAGGCTTTGCAAAATATAGAAATAGCACTTAAGACGCGCAACTTACAACAGCTGTCTCCGCAAACGGTCCTGAAATAACGTCAAGAGGCAGTGACATGGCCCTAGAACAATGTCTTGCAGCTGATTCCCAGTCCTGGTTATCAATAGAAGCTTGGAGTGCCGACAAAGAAGACTGAAAAGCGTCGTGAATGGCAAATAAAACCAGCTTTCAGACAAGGAATGCACCTTCAACTCCATGATCTGGCCAACCCTATCCCCTGCTTCTCGCAC